>PVJC01005498.1:0-59462 GCA_004026665.1 Murina feae | reverse complement strand
CCCTCCTTTCCTCTCTAAAATCAATAAGCATATCCTCAAGTGAGAATAAAAAAATATTCAACTGCTAACATCATACTTAATGGTGAAAGACAAAATTGTTTTCTCATGAGATCAAAGTAAGGCTGCCTGCTTTTACCACTTCTATTCAAAAGGACCTCTGTTCTGATAGTCCTGGCTTTGAAATCCTATCCTATATAATAAAAGTATAATATGCAAATCAACCAGTAGCTATGACGTGCACTGACCACCATGGGGGTAGACGCTCAACACAGGAGCCGCCCCCTGGTGGTCAGTGCACTCCCTCAGGGGGAGTGCTGGTCAGCCAAAAGCCAATGGCGGTGGCCTCAGCTGAAGGTGGGTGGTAAGGAGAGCCCCGGACTGCGAGAGAAATATCTGACTGCCGGCTTGGATCAGGCCTAAGATGGCAGGTGGACAACCCCTGAGGGTTCCCAAACTGTGAGAGGGTTCAGGCCGGGCTGAGGGACACCTCCCAACTCCCAGTGCATGAGTATTTGTGCACTGGGCCTCTAGTAAGACATAAAAGAAAAAGAAAAAGAAAAAAAAAAAAATCCAGAGGCACAATAAAGCCAATAAAACAAATGGCTAAAAATAAGTACAGTAAAAGACTACTAAGTTCTTTACACTTACAGATGTAAAAGTTGTTGGAGAAAATATAAATAAATGAAAATATTCCATGTTCATGGAGTGGAAGACTCAATGTTAAGATGCCATTATTCCCCTTCTTCCCAAATTAATCTATAGATTTAATGCACTCCCAAACATTATTCTAGCAGGTGTTTTTGTAAAATTGATTCTAAAATGGGTATGAGAAAGTTAAGATTCTAGAATAATCAGAATAATTTTAAGAAGTACAAAGTTGAAGGACCTAACCTGATTTTAAATTGTACTATAAAGTTGTGATCAGTAGAGGTCAGTGGAGATAAAAAGACGTAGCATGATAGAACAGAATAAAGGTCCAGAAATGGAACTACAAACATATGGTCAACTGGTTTCTGACAGAGGTGCCGGGTGCACACTGCGTACCTCCTAGTCCTGGTCACTGAGCCACTGACTCCTCCTTGGGGCCAAATGCAAGCTCTCTTGATGAGAAGGAGCTTTTATTCACTGCAGCTCTGTAGGCATTTACAAGATGTCACCTTTAGTACTTTCCTCAGAATAGCACCTACGCTTACAAATACATGCACTTCTGTCGTCATGACTATCTCCACTGCGCCACCAGAGCAGAGGTTTGTCCTCTGTAATGAGGATTACAGTTCCGCAAGTGACCCATCTAAAACCAATTCAGAGAACCCTCCAATTCAATATAACTCACATTTCAATAATGACTGCAGAAAACTGTACTTCCTTTGGGTTGCATTAAGTTCAAAGGAATGGAAATGGTAGCTTTTTTGGCATAGTCTATTAATTAAAGTAAAACCTAGGCCTTCAGGCAATAAGTCTACACTGTGTACTCACTGCTTGCCTAATATTCCAGTAAGCATTAAAGGAGAGAGAAAAAACAGATTTGACCTCTGGGCTGAGAAGCTGGCAATCTAATTTGGGAGGTAAGGCAGACATAACACCTTTCCCCCTTGTTTCTCTCCATTTCTTTCTTTATTAAGCTCACCACTGCCCATCCCCGAGTCAGATTCTCAAGGAGACAACACGGGTGCTCCCATCTCTTCACACATGAAACTGAGCCAATGCATTACAGACTGCGAATCCTGCAGGAATTCAGAGATGAGAAATGTCATAATAGGCTGGCATGTCATTCACAGGAGGCATCAGAAGCAGCTCTATCTCACCACATGCAGAGGAACAGAACAGCAAACGCTGCCGACTGCCAAAGGAGATGGAGATGCCCTACTTAGATCTGCTGAATGATCTTATTCAAAGATTCAAAGTCAAACTTCTGAGTGTGTAGCAGGAGTGTCTTGCACGCCATATATAATATGAGACAGGCTAATTAAGGATAAAACGAGGACAGAGAGCAGCTGCAGGAAACCCAACGCCAGCAGGCAATGGAGACGAGCAAATTTCCTGTACTCTCTGGAAAGCACAACAGTGGGCATCTCGCTCGGTGGCGATGTTGCTTCTCAGAAGAAACATGATGGTAAACCAGGAGGCCACGCCAGCGTCCCCTGCCAGACTGCTTTACCCCAAACATCATTTACTACTTGCAGCTATGATGCCACAAGTCAGGATTTATCCCTTATATAGGAAAGGAATTAGAGAAGTTGTTGCTTTTGGAAGGTGGGAAGAAGGTACAAAAACTATTCCTTCTAGTCTGGATAATCCTGAGCCACAAATAGCTATGAGGAGGAGAAAACCTCTTTAAGGCCCTGAGGTATCCTCATTCTGATTAAGACATGGCATACAGCCAACAATCCAGAGGATGGGGAATAAATGAAGCCAACTTTATTTGTCTTACTAAGTTCTGATAAAAAGCACAGACTTATAATATTTTATTGCTATACAACAATATCTATATTGTGAGTTGCAAGCATATTTTGAGGGTACCAACCTTGAAGTATTACATCATATACTAAATCTTGAACCTTTAGAAGTTCACTTAACCTCAGTTTTCTCATCTGTAAAGTGGGGATAATAGTATCTACCTCATAAGGTTGTTGTCAGAATTAAATATGTAAACTCCTTAGTATAACAACTGGAAAACAGTAGGTACTCAATAAATGTTAGTCACACACCAATATAAACTCTGCATTTATCACAACAAAACTTACATTTTACCCACAGAAACCATATATTTGAGAATCACTCTCTTTTCTCCTAATTAGAATGAACTATTTGACAGTTTTTTCTTTATCTTATCTAATAAAAGAATAATATGCAAATTGACCATCACAAGATGGCTTCCCCCATATGGTCAAAGATGGCCACCACAAGATGGCCAGCAAGGGAGGGCAGTTGGAGGGGCCCAGGCCTACAGGGGAGGGCAGTTGGGGGGGACCCAGTCCTGCAGGGGAGGACAATTGGGGGGGACCAGGCTGGCAGAGGAGGACAGTTGTAGGTGACCAGGCTGGCAGAGGAGGGCAGTTGCGGGGGGGAGGGGGGAGAACCCAGACCTGCAGGGGAGGGCAGTTGGGAGGAACCTAGGCCTGCAGGTGAGGACAGTTGGGAGGGGACCATCCTCGCAGGGGGAGGGCAGTTAGAGGCAATTAGGCCAGCACAGAGCAGTTAGGCATTGATCAGGCTGGCAGGGGAGTGGTTAGGGGCAATCGGCAGGCAAGAGGTTGGGAGCCAGCAGTCCTGGATTGTGAAAGGGATGTCCAACTGTTTAGGCCCGATCCCACCAGTGTGATCGGGCCTAAACGGGCAGTCGAACAACCCTCAAGGGGTCCCGGATTGGAAAGGGTGCAGGTTGGTCTGAGGGACACCACCCCCACCCCCCCACCCTCACCCCCACTCTGTGCATGAATTTCATGCACCAGGTCTCTAGTCTTAACTAATAAAAGCGTACTATTAAAATTAACCATTTCTTTGGGATGGCCTAAGCCACGCCCACCAGCCAATCAGAGTGACTGTATGCAAATTAGCCTAGCCAAGATGGCAGAGGCCGCAGCCCCGGGCTCCGCCATCTTGGGAGCCTTGGTCCTGGGAAGGCATCTGGCGCCCTGGGCCGGCCGATGCCTTCCCAGGCGGAGAAGCATTCCAGGGGAAGTGGGGACCAGCCGGCGGGACCTCGCGGCCCCCTGCTGGGAGGCTGATTGGTGGCCAGCGCCACTGGAACGGCCTCCCAGGCGGAGAAGCCTTCCGGGGGAAGCGGAGACCAGCCGGTGGGACCCCGCGGCCCCCTGCTGGGAGGCCGATCAGTGGCCAGCGCCACCCGAATGGCTTCCTAGGTGGAGAAGCCTCCCAGGGGAAGCGGGGACCAGCCGGCGGGACCAGAGGCCCCTCCTGGGAAGCCTATGGGGTGGCCAGCGCCACCTGATGGGCTTCCCAGGCGGAGAAGCCTGGGGGTGGGGGGACGGGACCAGCCAGGGGACCCCATGCCCCCTCCTGGGAAGCCTATGGGGTGGCCAGCGCCACCCCATTGCTTCCCAGGCGGATGGCCCAGAGGGTCAGTGGAAGCTGTGGCCAGCCTGAAAACTGCCCTTAGCCCCTCATCCAGGCTTGCCACACCCCCTGGGGTGAGAGTCTCCACTGGGGAGCTTGACCAGCCTGCAAACAGACATTGGCCCCTCACCCAGGCTGGCCAGGCACACCAGCAGGTGGACATCCCCAGAGGGGTCCCAAACTGTGAGAGGGCACAGGCCGGGCTGAGGAAACACTCCCCCTCCCCCCCATTGCCCCAGTGCACAAATTTTTGTGCACCGGGCCCCTAGTATGAATATAAAAGCCTTTCAAATTAGTTCTAATAACAACTGATGTGGCATGTACTTCGTCAGGCACTATTCTAAGCACTTTTCATATATTAAGTCAATTCTCCTAATTACGGTATTTATGATTTTCATATTTTTATGATGAAACTGAAGGACTTGCCAAAGTTTGCACAGCAGCCTTTGTGGGAGAAAGCAGGACTTGAACTCATCAGCCCAGCCCCATGCCTGCCATGGTAGCACCTGCTATAATGCCTCTCAGCTAGTGATTCTCTTCCAGCATATAATCAAACCACACATCCAGCACTTCATCCATGGCCAAGGGCTACAACTTTTGAATTTTAAACTACAGAAGAGCCCAAATTGGTTACCTTCAAACTTCCTCTCCCTCAAAAGAGGGGGAAAACCCAGAAAGCATATGTAATACGCATATGAAAAATATGTTTTCTGAAGAAACCCAGTGTTACCAACTGCTTTAAAACAAGATCCATGAGTTGTGATGGAAGGAGAGTTTGACTGCTAGCTTATTGTTGCAAAATTGAGTGCTGATTGATAGAAAGAGAACCACAGGCTGCCTCACGGGGTGCATCGGGAAACTGAGGTTGGGCAAAGGAGGGTTTCTTTAGCAACAGAGTGGGCACCTTGGGCAGTTTTATCTTGGCCAGTGACACTATTCATTAGACAGTGCTGCCATCAGCCAAAAAGATGATCAGCAGATTTTCCTGCAAATCACATGTTGCTTGTTTCCACTTCAGAATCTACCTGATCTTTCCTTTAAATAAATTACATGTAACTATGAATGAAAACCTCCCTACATTTTTCATTTTCAGTTAGGCCCCTGGTCTCACACACAGTTTTCCATTCATCATAGTGTTCCTCATGGCCTCTCTTCCCTCATGATCTCTACCTTGTTGAATTCTGTGCCCATTATTAATGAGGCACTTATTTCTAAAAGAACGGACCCCAAAGGAAGCCCTACCTACAAAACTAAAAATTAGTCCCACTATTAAACTGTTTTTTCCCTTCCTTTGAAAAACTGTTCGGTGTCGCAGACTTCTGGGAGGTTGGAAACAAAAGTACTATTTCTGTGGATGCAGTATTAGACTAGGTGTGAAGTGAGGGTTAGAGTATAATTTATGCTTTTTTTTGCTCAGGGCTGGTCCAAGGCCCTGTGGGTATATGTGGTAAGAACCAAAGGACTCACTGTTTCTGAACAGTCTCCCCTGACGCCTGCCGGGACACTTAGAATCCTCAGTATTTGCCTCCTTATTTGCTGAGAACCAATGCTAAAATGCAAATATGTTACCCGTGGAGAAGGGGGTACATATTAACACTTATTCACATTTTGGCATAAATGATTTGAACAGATGATTGAAAAGACACCATATAAACAAAGCCTTAAAGGGATGGATGGCGTGACAGCGCAGGTATGTTCTATATAGCAGAGGGAATTGGCTGAGAAGAGCTGCCTGGGTGGGGTATGCAGAACAAGCCAACTTGGGTACTGAGAGGGGGCAACAATGTAGATTTAACTTCTAAAATACCTGTCTAGGGCTAGCTCTGGTGTTCCTAGTCTAAGCCAGATCACCTTCCTCTGGGAAGTAACAGAGAAGCATCACCACATGAAGCCTGGATGCCTCACCCCTGAATCTACTCCTCCGGGCCTGCCCCCGGGGCTGTACCCTGTGGAGAACCGGGCCTTCAGCGATTTCCTCTGAGGCTGCTGCAAGCCATCTGCCTTTCCTTAAATGGACACATACAGAAGTTCAGCACATACAGAACTTCTTTTCGGTTCTTTAATATCCTTTCCTTGGGTGACTTCCCTAGTAGAGGATCGGGTTGGACAAGCACAACTCAAATTCCACGTATTCTTTTATTTAGCTTAGACGTCAGATTCCTAGATCACTAGCAAAAGAAAGGGAACTCATGTGGATACTGAAAAAATTCAGAACCAAACACATTGTGAAACACTTGCTTCCATCCTAAATTAACCTGAAAACCCCGAGGAGAATTGTCTTTGTATTTAACCACTATGATTAATCTGGGTGCCGTGCAGTGTTATGAAGTGGGTACTTTATTTGCACAGTCAGATGTAAATCTCTCTCAGTCACTGCTTTCTGCTATCACTTGTGGGCCACATTCTAAAATGAGGTACAAAATCTCTAGAGACTACCTCTGGGTATACGTGTTAAATAAATATTGATCTACTGTTAAATCTCTCAATAAACAGAAGAACGAGGCAGAGAGGGGGACAAATTAAAATCACATTGATCAAAAATAAATGTTTAAATCTGTTTAGTTCACAGAAACATACCAAATCCCAATGGGCAATTCAACAACAAACTGAGCTTAAGCGTGCACACTGAAGGCCAATCTCGGAGGCTGCAACAAAATGCACCGCAAGGACTTGTCTCCAAAGTCAGCCTCAGTGCTAATGGCAAGAGCCTCTAATCCTAACAGACTTCTGGAAGGGAGACTTGGAAAATATCCACTCACTACCATTCTGAGAGGATGAGAAGCGAAAACAGAAGCTATTTGCCTGAGTGACAAATTATATAACTTAAGATGTTACACATAGATGTGATAAGTTCCTCTGAGCAATAGTAAAAAAACTGACAAAACCCTATTTACTGAATAGCCATTGTGGTAACAGCCATCATGATAATTGCTACCCTTTACTGAGGCCTTATGTGTACGTGCCAGGTAGTGTTTTAAATGTGTTTCACATAACCCATTTTCTGTCAATACTCGGCTTCATGCATACTAATCGGAACATTAAGAACATTTCTGGTTTTTGCAGAAGTAATAAAGCAAACAGCTCCACTCTTGGGAGTTTTAGACTAGGGATTAGGAGAACAAAGTTCTCACCGGTGTTTTCCTTAATAAGCTGTGCAAGTGAGTACATCACACATCATTTTCCAGGGCCTTCGAAAGGAGAGCACCAATGCTTGACTTTCCTGAGCACAAGCGCTCCTGTATGTCAAGCAGTTTTATGACTCCTCTGTACTGCACCCTGATGGGAGTTGTATGTTTCATAAAGGCCAACAGAGAATATGCAACACGATGAAAAGCTACTGAGAATAATGTTATGAGACAAATTTATATGTTAATCACAACAGTAAAATGGTACTGAATATTGGTATGTAACAGGACATTATTCTCGAATGACGCCTGATGCAACTTGGAACACTTGCAACAATTTGGAGGAGGCAAGGATCCTTGGTCCACCAGTTGGTAGAAAGTGTATGGCCCTTTCAACTCTAACATTCTGTACATTCTTGGTTAACAGCCTTATCTTCCTGTAATGGGCTAGAGGAATCCAGCCACACAGTCATGCTAGATGGTCCTAGTGGGGAGTTTTCCATGTTTCCAGTGCAACAGTGAGTGTCAGCAGCTAACAAATGGAGTAATAGCTGGGAGGGTAAGTTACAAGAATGCCACTCCATGAGACTCCCACCCACCTCAGCGCCAAACTACTGCAGTGCAGCATCCTCTAGCTTCTGCTGAATAATTGTGGGCTGCGACCAAGAAAACACACTTCCCAATCCTATCAGAATAATAGTAATCATTATTAAGTGCCTAGTATGTATCAGGAACAATGCCAGGAGCTTTACATATTATCCTAATCCCCATTTGAAGTGTAGAGTAACTCTATTATACAGAGAGACTCACACTCGGAGCCTAAACAACTCACTGGAGAACACATAGCTAATAAGTGGCCGAGTACAGAACCCGTCTTGCTCCAAAGTCTTCTCAATATTCTATAACGCTGAGTATTTTTTTGAGATATTATTCATATTTGCAATCCCCAAGTAGACAGATTACTGCCATTTTGTTCCTGAAACTTGATTTCTTTCCCATTTAAGTTTAATGAAACGGAGTCTCTGACTCAGTGCTGAGGTTATGCAATAACCACCGCAATGTAAGAACATATTGAGAAGACTAAAATATGCATTACTTTTTCTATTCTAGTTTCTATTCTATTTTTCCATTCTGTATAAAGACACATAACAATTCCCCCATAATCATTTGTGATGGTTTATACTTTCATGATGTGATAGACATACTCACACTGGGCCCTAAATTAAGACATAAAAGGCACATAAAGGAGCAGAGCAACTGTGTAGTCTGATGTACAAGGTGCCATAATGAGCCTCAGGATCATTTAAGTTTTTATAGTCTGCAAAATGTTCCGCTACTAATGAACAAACACACTCTAATTATGGTGGAATGCACCTAGATTTAGATACTAAATCTGTAGGTGGTTAACTCTTTGCAGGATTAACTTCTCTGTGCAAGGGAAGCCACCGACTGCACTTCGTTGAGTCAGTCATGGACAATATTCCCCAAGCACCCTGCCCCAGTTCTCCCAACCCGACACTTGCACTTTTGCCTCTGTTTGGCGGTGCCTAATGGACTCTTAGGCCATTCCTTTAGGCGGGTCAGAAGACAGCTTCATCTAGCATATTAACACAGAAAATGTCTCGAGAACAGCCCTCTGTACAGAGGAGGAAAATCTAATCATATTTACTGTGGCACAAGTATCCTGTTAATGGAAAAGTTTTTTCAGTATTTATAAGAATTCAAGAGAAGTCATGGCTTTCTTTCATTTATCTCAACAGTTCTTTCCTTGCCTCCCATTTATGTTCTTTTAAAATGAAATTTTCATTATTCCTATTTCTGTTTCTAATGTGTGTGTTTTTTGTTTACGAACTGATATCTCAAGTGACTCTGTAATAAATTTTCTTTCAGTGCTATGATTGCTTTCACTATATGAAATTCAAAGAGGAGAGTCTTAAGTTATGAATACGGGTCTATTTTATAATTAATTCATTTTTATCTTGAAACAAAGATCTGAAATTCAATTTACTTTATGTCTCTCTATATTTTCTTTCCATAGTCAATAGTCAAGAGAGCTTGCCTTTATCTTTGTTCAATTTTAATGCTGCATTATGTTTGATAATATAGTACAAAAATAGTCTTAATACTTGATTTCATACGTGTAACTATTTTTCTCTTTTTGTAATTCTACAAGAGTTTTAAAAGATATTCACCAAATGACCTTCTATGATTAGTTGTTATTTGTTCTTTCTGTGATTATTTGATGTAATCCATACATAATCTGCATTTTGCATTCATGAAGGATTACTTGTCTGAGCAAATATTAACTTTGTAAATACATGTGTCCTTTGGTCTCTTAATGAAATTTTCATTTACCAACTGGCAGACCACAGTTACATAAGACAAAAGTGTCTGAAAGACTCAAGGACAATACAATAATTTAGGTAAGTATAAAGCCTATCATGCCTAAAGGTTCCACAGAATTCTGGCAAAGTACAGTGATCTCCAAATAACCAGAGGGAACTGTGACAGCTGCTCAACAGCATTCTCAATGGTGGACAGCAATGGAGGTCAATCAAGGGGAGGATCTCAGTCTTTTGATGAAATTGCACATGGAATAACTACCTCTGTGGGAACTGAACTAGGACACTGGGTTGTTGCATTCCACAAAATACCAAAGTGTCATTTTAGTGCTATCGACTGAATTTTAGTTGATATTATGTAATAGTTGGGCCTTTTAGATTATCCAAAGTATTTTAATCCCAACCCGAGGACATGTTCACCGATTCTAAGATAGGGGAAAGGAGAGAGAGAAGGGAGAGAGGAGGCGAGGGAGAGAGGGGGAGAGAGAGAAACGTTGATCTTTTACCTCCTGCATATGCCCTGATCAAACGTAAAACCTAGGTATATGCCCTCTGGGAACTGAACCTGGGTCCTTTTGGTGTATGGGGAGATGCTCCAACCAACTGAGCCACACTGACCAGGGCTATCCAAAATATGTTTAAGGCAAAGAAATTAGGAGTTACAACTGCAAACAGAGTTTCTATATTAAGATCTTATTTTGGCATCAGTGGTAATTAATCTGACATTAAATACATGTCACAGGTCAATATATCTTTATTTTTGATATTTAAATGTGTTTCACTCTGAAACACATTTAATAACAATGACTCGAGAAGAGATGAAGTCATGTCTGGTTATTTGATCCAGGAACTGATTAAGGAGGCAATATTACGTGTCTACTACACAGATGGGTTTCTATGTTCTAAGAACATGCCCTTCTATGGTTCCTGATTGACATACACAAAAACCCTTACTATTTTACACCAAAAATACATACTTATTTTGTACTTTTTGCGAGTACTACCACTAACTGTATAATTACAGATTCTAGTTACTGTAAGTATACAAAATAGGATATCTATATGTGAATATGTAGGTACATATCCACTCACCAATCCACCATTGGTTCAACTCTCCTCTCTTGAGACCTAACGGTACCAGCCCTTTGCAATGTGCTGCAGAGAAAGACAGCCTCATTCCCACCCTCAAGAGACAGCTATGCGAGCACATAAACAGCAATGCTGGAAATTACAAGTTTGAAGGTTAGGAGTAGGCTCGCAGAGACAGGTGTGGTATGAAACATATGGCCACCGTATTTTGTACTTCCCCTCCCCTGCACCTGGGCTAATGGTTGACAAACAGAATGCGGCAGAAGTAATAATGTGAAGCTCTGTGGCACTGGTCTCAAGAACTCAAAGCTTCCACTTTTGCTTTCCTGGAGCACTCCTGGTATAAAGAGGAGAAAAATAAATCTGAGACACCTGGCAAATGGAAGCTAGTTAATGTGGAGGTAATCTTCCCTGAGATACCTGGAGGGAATTTTGGTATCAGATTAAAACATATCACAGTAAGTGATATGGATTATGAGGACCCTGAGTTATCAATAAAGGTTGACCATTGTGAGTTATACTTGGTGTCAGGTCAGGAAAATATGATAGACAGTTTATAATTATTTCTGTAAAAAAGAGTTAAAATTGAGAGGGAGAAGGCCAAGAGGTGAGTTGATTTCATGTCTTAAAAATATGTATGTGGCACTTACTCATTGCTACATACCATTCTAGGCGAAGCGGTGATAAAACAGACAAGCATTCATATCCTCATGGGACTTCTATTCCTCTGATATGCACTAGTTAACTGATGCATTGTCGAGTGTGACACTTGTAAAAGAATTACTCAAGAACACACTCCATGAAATGTAAAAAGGAATCCGTTAAAGGGGAAGAGGTGGGAACAAGAAAAAGCAGAAGAAAAGAGTGCCACAGTTTTGCCTAAATAATCATTCATTCTGTTAAAATGGAGGCAAGAGCTGAGATGGCTTCAACATGCTACCTACAAGGGAGGAGGCAGAGGAAGGAGGGAAAAATAAAAACATGTGACCGCCATCATCCTGCTCGTAGTAGGAGAGAATAGGCTTAGATTATAAAAAGATCAGACATGAGGAGCATATGGTGATAAACAAAAAGCAGGGATGGCAATATGCCCTCAGAAAGTAGAAGTTAGGGAAAAAGCATCAATTAGAATAAAAGGAACTAGTCTGTATTTCTAAAAAGTAGAACTCAGCAAACAGATACATGTTAGTGATACTAAATGGACAACGCAGCAAGCAGTGAAAACAGAGAATGGAACCATATTCTGAGTTAAAGGCAAAGCAGCACAATTTAACGCAGACATAACCAATGCAGAAAGGGCCAATGTCTGAAACATGCAACAGACCGATGTCAGCAATATCTGCAGTGATGGAGTGAGATGGCACCAGAAGCAAATATCACACAGAGACCAGAGGACCTGCTTTCTAAACAAACAGAAAGTAACGAACACTAATCAAGGAAACTGGTATGTTAATACCGCCATCACTAACGGGAAGGGGGGGATTCAAATTCGATCTATGTGGAAACAGTAATTATGGAATCCCATACAATACCAGTGTGTGGCCTGATTATTAAATAGGCAATGGTGTCATTTTGTGTAGAAGTTGTGCCTGTTTCACTGCTTGGTTTGTTTGAAGCAAGGCTGATTGGGGCCTCTGGGAACACATTTTTGGGAGCAAATGTGTCTGAAAAACAATGGGCAAGTTTTCTACTGGGCTTTCTAGATATAATCTCAGGATTAATTATTTTTAAATCTAACTAGTTTAGGTTTTCTCGGTGACTGATTCTATCACAACAACAACAGACAAGACAACCAGTATGCAAATAAGAAATTGGTTCTATTTCCTGAATGTTTCCATAACCCATTATATGAGCTGTATAATGAATGACATGTAAACCTCATCATATCGCCATGTGCTAAACAATGAAGTTGTCTGAAAATGTAACAGGCACCCAAACTATTCTATAAAAATTTTCTTCATAGGTTAGATCATATTTACATCAGACTATCAAAGAATATACTAGGCAGTAATGTTTTAAAATGAATGTTCAATATTTTCTTCAAAATAAAACTGAAGTTTTTACAAAAAGTAATATCTTTTTTTCTGATAGTAATGGAATAACAGATGCTTGTTTTCATCCCAATATCCAAATTTTCTTCTTCTAACAATCACCTCATCAAAGTCCTTTCGAACAATAATATCGAAGAATCCCACTCATGCTGAATTAATTTACAGGAAGATGAATCGTGAAAAAGAAAAATCTTCCTTTTCCAGAGGACATGTGGCAGACTCAAAGAAGGACCATCATTTCCTAAAAACTCAAAAGCAGCTATTGGATTTAGTGACATACAATTAATGGATAATTAAATATTTCTGTTAATAATGTGATTATGAGTAAGAAATATAAGACAATGCTGATGAGAATGGGTCTAAATTATACAGCAGCAGAGAGAGAATTCCAGTCTGTAGAAATTTTTAGGGTTTTAGTACATAGAGAAATAGCAGAGCCTCTTTTTCTGGGACTGTTAAAGGAAGGATATGATCAACAGACATTTCCTTGACTTCTATGTAGCAAGCACTGTGCAGTGTTAGCAAAGACTAGGTTTCTGTCCTACAGGGCTTTGCACCGTGGTAATAAACCTGATATTGTAGGAATGATAACAGAAGCCTACTGTGAGCATGATAGGCACAAAAGAGGAAGTCGTTTGGGAAGAGATGATCGGAAATGCTGTATGCTCGGGGAGAGCCTTGCTAAATGCTTATATATTTGCTAAGGCAATTATCCAGACATGAAAACTATGTTTGACATGACCTAGGAGGAAAAAAAAATCAATCTTATCCTTACATTAAGGATAGTCTAACTTTTCCAGTGCTATCAAATTAATATAATGAAATTTTCTGAACTTTCACACCAAGTAAAGAACTAAAGGTAGCATGTTACTATGAGGCATCTTAACATGGGATTTCAAAACTTAGGGATCACATAATCAAATAATTTAACTTAACCCAAGCAAATAAATGCACTAAAGAATGCCTCTCTTTAACATATGAAAATGTTTCTGAGGATAAATTTTTTGCTTATCTTGGTGAGATTTTTGTTCAGCCATTTCTAAAGGACCAGCACTCCTCCTAAACAGTATTTGTTAGAGGAGAAAGTCTTAGAGGTGAGTGTGTGGCTCTGAAATGGCTTTTTCTAACACAGACAACAGCATGCTGATTACCAGAGAATAAGGAGGGTGGGGGGAGTTGGAAGAGGATAAAGGCGAGTATATGGTGCTAGGAGACTTGACTTGGGGTGGTAAACACCTAATACAATATACAGATGATGTATTAGAGAATTATACACCAGAAACCTACAACATCCTATTAACTGTCACCCCAATAAATTTTAAAAAAATAAATAAAATGGCCTTTTCTAATTCTGAACAGCTAACTGACTATAGGGCACTTATAACAGTGAAACTTAAATTCAATAAACTGTCTTTGTATTACTTTATTTTAAAAATATTATACCATAAGAAAGATGTTGCTTGAATTAATACCTAAATAAAATCCCTTCATTTTCCTTTAAGGGCTTATAATGCCAAAAGAAACATAATGTATTTAACACTGCTATATGATATATATTAAAGTTGCTAAAAGAGTAAATCCTAAGAGTTCTCATCACATGAAAAAATATTTTTTTCTTTTTTGCTCTTTTAAAAAAAATTGTATTGCTATAAGATGATGGATGCCAATTAAACTTATTGCAGTAATTATTTCACAATATGTGTAAATCTAACCATTACACTGTATACTTTAAATTTATACAGTGATGTCCACTAATTGTGTTTCAATAAAATTGTGGGAACAAGAACTAGAACTGTTAAGACAAATAGAGACTAAGTTATACTATTAAATTTTATGTAACAGTATTTATATATTTTCTATTTTATTTTTTAAAAAGACAATAAATAGTATAAAAATGAGTTGAGAGCAAGGCATAAAATATTTTTTAGACAACTAATTTAGTAAATCATTTCAAGATTATCATGGCCTTAACATTAAAAAGAATGTTAAAATATTAACTGTAAAAGCATTCTCCTGAAGCTATAGAAAAAGGATAATTAAACAGTGAACCTTTTAGAAACAATAAAGCTGGAAGCAGAATATGTTCACCAATCTCAGTGTCACACTTTGCATTAAGCAAGCGGTCCTATTTCACTCCGGTTTAGCCTTACACATGTACTTTGCTCGTGACCTCTGCACTTGGTGTTTATGTATAACAAATCCCCAGAAGCCTTTAGTGCACTTTGAAGAGACAGAATTTGAAAAAGGTTATAATGTTCACAGTGGCAAAGAAATAAAATAACACATCAAGGTGTGGTTCCCCCCAAACGCGCACATGCCGCACCCGTGGATCTATCAGAATCCCGAGAGGAAGCTCAGCGCCAGAGGGCTATTTTTAGCTTACACTGAGGATCTAGACAAACACTCTCAGTGCGTTTATAGAATCATACACTTGCTGGGCCCCAAAGGTTTGTCTCTCTTTTCATCTATGACCAGGGAGCTGACATTCTGTTCACAGAAAGAGGCTCAGAAAAGCAGATATGATGTTGCTCAGGGGCTGCCAAATTATGTCTACTTTTCATTTTAAAGTCAGATGAAGTAAAATTAAGGGCAACATAAATGAAAACAAATTATTGAGATATGAAAAAGGAGGTGGCTAGAACCAGGATTTCGATGGATTAAGTCGCTTCGTACAGAGAACCAAAATTTAATAGCTCTAGGTGATGAATACCTGAAGTAGAGAGGAAATTTTACATGATGGGCTAGTATTTTGCATAGCAAGTTATGCCTGGAAGCTTCCAGAATAAGATTTTTCTCCTCATGAAACATTAACAAAGAATATATATATATAATTATGTATGAATATTTCTTCAAGGAAAGCTATTAAGATGCCAAGACCAAAGGGAGATGAGAGGAAACGGACTGAACCAGTTTTGCATTTAGCAGGCAGTAGGGCTTCCTGGTGGGCAGGATGCTTTGTGAATTTCTCCTCATCCCTGTCACTGGATTCATCACTCTTTCTTCCCATGTGGTCCACAGACAAAACAATCAGAATCACCACGTCTGGCATCTGACTGAATCCTTAAAAGACACCTGTATAGCTCCACAGGCTAACTTTTAAATGTAGCGGGAGAAATCTATACAGGATGCCTTATTTCCAGTGTATTATATCTGAATGGCATTCCAATTTATTAGATTTGAGATAGAAAGGTGTCTTGGGTTCATTTTCTTTCCTCCCAGCAGATGCTCTTACAAGATTCAAGTTAGGAAAAAAAAAAAAAAAAATGCAGTCCTTTTCTCATTGTCACTTTAATAACTATCACTAAGAAAATAGAATTTCAATAGGCAGGTAAATTAAAACTAGTCAGTGTCCTGTTATCAGCACAGATGATCTGCTTTGTAGACCCAGATTACTGCAGTCTCATCCTGCTTTTGTGTGGAGCCAGCATGAGAAGCTTGGGAGGCTGGGCTGGAACTATTCAGACGGTAGCGTGAGTCTGCATTCATAATTTGCCCTTCAAATGTCACTGAAGTATGTCTCCAAGTGCAAGTGCTTTCTTTTGGCACCTGCCTCAGCTATAAACCCTGAATCTCATTGTGGGAAACAGGATTCTTTTGACACGATAGGATCCCTCTACCATTTACTGTACCACATTTACATTATACACGTTTTGACAATGTTTGTCCTATTGTCTTATAGGTTAACTTTTATCTTTTATATTTTTTGTTGACTCTGTGTATTGACTCCAAAGAACTATCCTACTTTGAATCCCCATAAGCATTCATTCATTTCACAAACAGAGTGATCTCTGTTCAAGGCATCAGTTGGTGACTATAGGAGCAGTAGCATGTAATTAAATTTTAAGGCAGAATATGGCATAGAGTCCTAAGAACAACAAAAATGTGAAATGGTAGCAGAGAGAAGGTAGAAGCTAGATCTGTCTGGTGGATGGCAGAAGAACCTACGAAGGAAAGAAGTTGAGCCCCTTGAAGCAAGAGTAGGGGTTTAAAAAAATTGTAAATAACATCCATTATTTTGTTTCCTACTGTGAAAGCAATACATGTTTAGTGTTATGAAAAACTTGAAAATACCCAAAAGGCTAAAAAGGGGGCTGGGGGAGGCAGTCATTATGTAACCAGATAGAGATAATAACTGTTCATTCCATATTGAATATGTACAAAGTAGTTTGCTCTGCATACTCATTTTTTTAAAAAATGTTATTAAACATACTGATTGTTTTACTTATTAATATATTATTCATGTTTTCATAATGATTATCCATCCCACTAAGTTATTTTTAAGACCTTTCATTGCATTGCTACATCAATATTTATTTCAGATATTTTAGCTTTTGAGGCTGGGTAGGATTTTAACATAGTAGGACATGACAGTGACCAGAGGGAGAAGGAAAAGAGGGTCATTCTAAGTAGAGGGCACACCCTGAGCAAAGGTGTGTGGACGGGGAAGTGTGCCAGGTTCAGGAAGCAGGGAGTACTTTGCTTTTTGAGGCTGATCAGTGGCCCCTAAGCCAGTGAAGACTGAGACTCTAAATGTTTTCAGGGCAAGGTTGAGCTGCTGAAGAGAGGTATTCTAAACAGAGTTGAGATTTGGGATTGTCAAGGCAAAAGTAGATGGGAGATTGAAGGAGAGAGAGAGGCCATAACTCTAGGAGACTTAAGGGAAGCATTCTCCACACCCTTGTTTTTCCCAATTCAGTTGTTTCACAGACACCCAAGCTTCTTCACATAAAATACAGAATATTTTTTAAAATCACTTTTTTCCTTCTAACTCGGATCTTCCCTCCCTTCTTCATCCGGCTAAATCCTACTCATTCTTCAAAATCTATCTGAACCATCAGGCCTTGCAGTCTTTTCTGATTATATTATCATTGCACAGTCTGCAGGCATCTCGCTGAATGGCCATCACAGATGTACTTAATCTGACTGTCTTAAATGCCAGCTCCATGCAGACCTCTTATGTGAGTTTGGCACCTTAACGCTCAGGTACATGTCATACAGTAATACATGCTTGCTGAATAAATACCTGAGAGTTCCTAAGTTCCTAAGACCCCAACTTTCAAACATTAACTAAATTGGGAAGCTAAATTTACACTAGAGACGTTCTGGACAGGGAAACTGAAATCTACAATTTTGGAAATAATGAGATTCCATAAAAAGGGGGAATCACTAAGGGAAATAAGTCAATTATTTTTGGAAGCTTAGTCTCATAATAGGAAATCTATCAACGCTAACAGCACTGGAGCGCAGAGGCAGGCTCATTAGGGAACTGCTTGAAATGCTCAATATCAGGAAAAAAAGATCAGAACTTGTTGCCAGATCAAATAAAACCACCAGCAATGTACACTCCAGCACAAAAACCTTACGAGAAGATAAATGGTTTAAAAAAATTACAGTCCAGGCACGACAGATCAAGGGAAATAGAATTTAGAATAGAGAAAATTTTACAGTTTTCCCGTATTGCTGATCACAGCATTAAATTTCATTTTAAAGTGTTTTCATAGAAATAGTCACTACAAAAATCTATGTAACACTGAACTGCCAGCAAATTTTAAAACACTACAGTGTCTCTCAGAAGAGAATAAAGATGTGATTCAATCTAATTCTGTATATATTTTCGATTTCAATTCAGGGAAAAACAATTAGTCCACCAGCTTGCCAGTCTTGTGGAGATAGTAAGAGATTGCCCCCAGTTTCACCACAATGTAACCAGTGTGAAATCCACATAGCTTAGCAGTTTTCAAAAAAGCACTATGATAGTTCTGGTGAAAACAGCCTGTAAGAAACACATGGCTGGGTCTCCGTTTAGTCTGGTTTACCGACTTAGCATCTGTTTCTCCCTCTTTCCATCAGCATCTGAACAGAGAAACCTGGTCCTTGACCCCATCCCGGCTATCACCCCGTTTTTCTCCTGGGCTCTACTGTTTCACCCCTTTTCTGGGCCCACCAGAATTTGATTCTACCTGTCACTTATGGCTATTTCACCTGTCCCTGGGGCTATTTTTCATGGCCTCTCAGTGGCACTTGACACTCACTATTGACTGTTGCCTCTTTGAAACTCTTGCTTTAGCTTTAAGACAGCAGATCCCCTATGACTATACGCTCTTGATGTGTTCTGCCCAGGAAATCCTTAAACACTGAAGTTTCCAAAGGTTTGGTGCCAGGTGCTTTTCTTCTCAGTCTAGTGGCTCCCTTGGGGTGACTTCATGCCTCTTTGGCTCTGCCATCCATAGACTCATGACCTCTAAACCTTGACCTCTCTCCAGGTCCCTCCTTTGTTCCAGAGCTTACCTCAGTGCCTCTAGGCATCTCCACGTTACTGCTCTCCAGCAATCTAAAATACACCCTGACCCTGACAGGTCCTTCACCGCTGTTCCCTCACAGGGGTAGACCCTCGTCCACTCAGCTCCTCAAGTCATCCTTGTGGAGCCGTGTGTGATGGTCCACTGTTCCTACCCTTGCATTCCATTAATGACAAATCTTACCAGCTTAAGTTCTTCAAATTCATCAGCTACTGACTCCTCCCACCACAACTCCCAGTTCCCTTAGTGCAGCCCACCATCATCACCTCTCACATCCTGGCTTGTGCCTGGATCCGCTTCCTCCTGCCTGTTCTCCACACTGCAGAGAGAGAAATTCTATAACGCAAACTGGATCATTGCACAGCCTTATGCAAGGAATTCAAACTGCCCGCAAGAAAAAATCTAAGTCCTTTAAAATAGCCTCTAAGGATTTTCATGATTTGGTTCTAGTTTATTTTTCCATTCTTACTTATTTTTAACCCATTACAAACCCATGTAACCACATTATCTATTAGAACTCTGTTCATCTGGTCCACATCATGGGAAATTTTGTCAAACACCTTGTTGAAATCAAGACATAACCACAGTGTCCCTTATCTACCAGCACAGAGACAGTAAAAAAATAAACAGTGTTCTTAATGGGTTTGTGTGGCTCCTGCTCACCATCACTTTCTCGTCTATGGACAGAACCCATTTTAGAATTTGCTAAGAGGTATCATGATGCTCACTGGTATAAAGGTTTCAGAATCTATGTTTTATTCTTGTGAACAATCAAGACAGTATTTGCAGACTCTAGTGTTTAGCTCCTCTTGTATTCTCCATGAGTCTAGATCAATAGTTTAGTGAGCTCACTAACAGGTTCACTGTACCCTGGGCTACATATCACTTAGCCAGAAAACTCATCCCAAGTAGTTACACTCTCCTCAGCCCCCATGAACTACAAGGTCCTCGCAGCAACATCTCTTCTCCTTTTTTTCCATTCTCTCCTTTCTATTGCCTTGTCACTTGCTAAAATGATCACCTTTTCCAAGTACTAGCTCTATGCTTCCTAGAGTGAACATTACTCTCCACCAAAAAAATATCCATCTCCTTTTTTATTTTAATTAATCTTCATATGTTTCAATAGTTCAGCTCATTTTTATTTTATGTTTATTTTTATTGATTTTTTACAGAGAGGAAGGGAGAGGGACAGAGAGTTAGAAACATCGATGAGAGAGAAACATCCATCAGCTGCCTCTTGCACATCCCCTCCTGGGGATGTGCCCGCAACCAAGGTACATGCCCTTGACCAGAATCGAACCTGGGACCTTTCAGTCCGCAGGCCAACGCTCTATCCACTGAGCCAAACCGATTAGAGCTCAGCTCATTTTAATATTTAACCTGTTGGTGCTAAGTTTACAGAGATGCTCACCAAAGAGTATCCTAGGCAGTACAGTATCAGTTACTTCAGTTACATTAAGAGCTGATTATCTTGTTCCTGAGCACATGGAAGACTGCACTTCATAGTCTCCTTAGTTAGCTGGGCTGTATGACAAGGAATGTGATGTGTGTGACCCTTTTGACCTACAGGAGTAAAAAAATTGCCATGGTAACTGTAGAGAAGGAATTGAGGTCATTGAGTCATAAGATGAAAACACCTTGGATCTCTGTGCCACTGCTTCTCTGCAGCCTTACCAGATTTTCCTTTAGCAGGGAATACCGTTTTATCCAGCAAGACACTGAGATATAGCATTTATTTGTTGTTGCAGCATAGTTTAACCTTTCCTAGCTAATAGAGGATCTTTCACCATTATTTCAAAATTTCAGTTTTAAAGTTTTAAAATTCCTATTCTAATTGAGTCATTCCCCTCTCCCCTTTAGGTTGAATTAGTTAGCCATCTCCCATCCCCCAAAGATGTCTATTTCCTTCCTAATCCTTGCAATCTATGTTACAAGGCAAGAGAGATTTGGGATTTTGAGATGGGGAGATTATCCTAGATTGTCTGGGCAGGCCCAAGGTAATCACAAGCATCTTTATAAGTAGGAGGCAGCAGCCTGAGTCAGAAAAAGGAAATGTGTCCATGAAAGCAGAAGTTGGAGTAAAGTAGTCTGAAGATAAAGGGGCTCTGAGCCAAGGAACTTGATTTCTGCCCCGTGAGACCCATTTTGGACTTCTGACCTCCCAGAACTGTAAGAAAATAAATTTGTGTTGTGTTAAACCACTAAGTTTGTGGTAATTTGTTACTGCAGCAACAGGAAAGTAGTACAAATGTCAAATAGCACTTTACCTTCCTCTGAACATTTTGAAAATGACTTTTCTAAAGTCTAAAGTTCACATATCTAAAAACTATGTTTTAAATGATATTCCTCTTTCCTTTCTTTATCTGTGCTAGTGGCTAAGGGCTATTGGGAGGGAGAGGGAGAGAGGGAGAGAAACATTGATCGGTTGCCTCCCCTATGCACCCTGACTGGGGATCAAATCCATAACCTCAGTACATGCCATGACTGTCAAACCCACAACCTTCTGGTATATGTGACGATGCTACAAGCAACTGAGCCGCGTGGCCAGGGCCTTCTCTCTGTATTCTTAAACTCATCCATTTTACGATTTTCATCTTATGAGCATGGGTCTTGTTTCTTTACTTGCTCTAAAAAGATTTCTTGCCTACTTCCATTTCTGAATTATTTATTTTATCTTCCCCAATAAACTGGAACACAGAAATCAATTCATCAAGCCTTTTAGCTTCTCCACAGTAAAGATCGCCTACATTTAATATTCTCCAGCAGGAAGATACACGTGGCACAATCTCTGAAGGCTTTTTCCATTCTTCCAGTTTTCATACTTCCAGTGAAGGTTCCTAAATGTTACAGATATCCCTGATACCCGCTGAGAAGTATAATGGCAAAACATCGGTTATATCCGTTTTCTGGTTCCAAGTGGGAGACATCTCAGCACTAAACTCTTACGCAGGTAAGCCCACCCTTCCAGCAGTATGTGATTTTTGTACTTTCCCTAAACAAGAGAATCAGTATGAACTGTATTTTTGCTCGTTTCTGCAAACCTGGAGACACTTAAATGAATATGTGGCAGTGATTACAGAGAACATCTGTTGAGGTCAGCGAGAAAGATCTCTAAGAATAGGATCCTCCACGGTTCCTCTGCCACGTGGTTCTTCCTGCTGCTTCCAGGCCAACTATCCACATTGTGGAGCCAATACTTTAAGCTTTGAGATGAGAAAATAGAGGCCCTGATAGCTGAAGCAACTTTCCTAAGGTGAGACATAGAACATTTCCAATGGTTGAAAACAAAGGCCCTGGAATCTGAGTCTGATTTCAGACTCAGCCTCTTGCGCCTACCTTTACGTGTATCTCATTGTCTTGCCTTCGAAACTGGGAAACAGTATTACCTTTCTCACAGTGAGGACTGAGTAGAATTTAAACCAGGTCCCAGCACACGGGAAGCAGTATAGACCTGTTCACGACCGCTGTGTGATGCAGGAGTGAATAATAGCTGGTATTACAGGGAGTCTGGTGCTCCTGTCCACTCTGGAATCTCAAAGTTCTATAAATACCATATACTTGACTTGTAGCATGCTAAACATGTGACTGTAAGTCAATTTAAAAACTTTTACAATGTTTTCCTTGTTTTTGTAAAAAAAATGCACATTTTTGATAAATAGTTCAAGCAATAATAAAAAAACTACCAAAAAAAATATCACCTCAAATCCTTTCACTTGAAATAACTCCCTATGTATATATAGGGGTGGGAAAAGTAGGTTTACAAGTGTGAGTATGCAAAACAGTTTATTCTTGTGTTTGTTTATTGTATGATTTATTTTTATTTTTTAAAAAATATATTTTATTGATTTTTTTTTTTTTACAGGGAGGAAGGGAGAGGGATAGAGGGTTAGAAACATCAATGAGAGAGAAACATTGATCAGCTGCCTCCTGCACACTCCCTACTGGGGATGTGCCCGCAACCAAAGTACATGGCCTTGACTGGAATCGAACCTGGGACCCATGAGTCCGCAGGCGAATCCTCTATCCACTGAGCAAAACCAGTTAGGGCTGTATGATTTATTTTTATTGCAACTGAAAACATACTTTGCCCACCCCTATTAACCCAGAAAGTGTAGCTGAATTAATGGATAGGTAATTTGGTTCATCATATTATTATGCTGCTTTTCAATGAGAAGGTAAATGGATGTCTAAATTGATTTTTAAAAAAATACAAATTCTGGGTTAACAGTTCACTGAGGAAACAGTATCAACGAAGTATAACAGATTTTTATTCACTTCATTATGTCATAAAAAGACTTCATTTTGACCCTCTGACTAGTTAACCAATTCTAATTCTATAGAATATATCACTTAAGTTTGGTTTATACACAGTTAAAGCCACTAGTATGTATGGTACCTTCTTCCTGTATTTTTGTTACTCCCTTTTTTAAATAATCTATTATTTGTTAATATGTTTTTAAAAGACAATATAGTCTTAAAGTTCAATACTACAAAATGAAATCTCTATTTTTAATGGTTTAATTTACAATGCAAATTTTATTGAAGTGATGATAAGGCAGGTAGTAAAACTACAGATTTCATACTTCCTTCCTTGGATATTTCTAAAAGTCTACTCTAAGGTTTTGCTTTCCTGAATGTAATAGTTAAATAGAAAATGAAGCCATAAGTACAATATAGGCATACATATAAAAATAATTTCATGTTAAAATAATTCTATAAATATTTGGAATTTAATATGCATCTAAATTATTACTTGCTTAATATTTTATACACACAAAAATCAGAGATGTATTTACCTTTCTCAGACAGCAATCATAATTCAATCCTTTTTCCAGAGGGCTGCCGAGTCCTAAACCTGATATTTACATTTATTAATGATTCATACCCTGCCTAATTATAATGACTGTATGGTACTGGCAGCACCTCTAGCCTGTGGTGCCTTTGTGAACATTAAAAAGGGTGCCCTCTGTGGGTGGGCAAGTCGACTGCAGCATTGTTCCCACGTTCTTCCTAGTGTAGGGCACAAACTCACTATTACTGGATTGGTAACGCTGCGTGGGAGGTTAAAACACAGATTTGGGATTTAAGACAAGCTAGACCCTCTTAAATGGAAGGGGCTGATGATGTGAAAGATTTGGGCAATAACTGAGTCTACATTTTGTGCAGCTAAAGCAGAATGAGAAATGAGGGTTACATGGCCCTGTTTCTTCATGTAATGTACAGTCATTTGTACAGAAAACATTTTCTTGGAACTACACTCATGTGGAAATGGCATCTACCTCCTGGAATTACAGTGCCTGATTAGCTTCAACTATGGCTGCCCCAAATGGTCAGCATTGGTGCCCTGACATACAGATCTTGCCTGGACCCTCCCTAAGAGCAAGAGACACCACGTAAACCATCACTCTGTGAAGGTGCATTTTTAAGGAGCTAAACATAGTGCAGTCATTTGCTTTCTGATTTGCAAATTAATTATGGGATAGGACTTGGAAAAACTTTTTAAATGGCCATAAACATGTTCACTAGACTGCCTCTAACATATCAGGAACACGAAACACGTTTTGAGCTGATGTCAGATTACGCTTGATGACCGCCATCAGGACTGATCTTCCAGAAGACAGCAGTTTTCAAAGTAATGGCGACAATCTGCTTCTAAACATATCTTTGTTGGAGGGATGTCTTTGGGATCAAACTCTCCAGTAATTTCAGCTCCAGCCAATGTCCTAACTTAGCAATGGAGGAAAATATGTCCAACCAATTACATACCCTGGACACATTTTCTGACTTTGCCTGTTTTACTCATTTTCTACTGTGAGAAAGGGTATGGCTGCATCTTTTCTAAGTTTAGTAACCTTTGAACTTTCTTTTCTAATTAAGCAAATTCCTTGATATGGTCTTTGGAGTGATAATTCAGTATACTGTATGTAAAACAGAAACCCTAATTTTGAATTTGAATATATAGTCTTGCCATCAATTCAACGTGACTTAATTTAACTTATGATTCTAGTTCTTGTGTCTCACAGTGGTTTGTGGAAAATATATTATCCCTAATAATAAAAAATAGAGAAAACAAATATAAAAATGTTCTTTCTTTTTTTTAAAAAAAACCTGCAGCCTCTATCAAAAAAGTATAACAGCAGGAAAGCATCATTCAGTGAATTACAGCAATTTTCTGTTCAGTAGGGCTATTTTAGACTATTTTTCTACTTTCAAAGGGAAAAAGAACTAGTGGAAGATGTAAGTTCTTCCAAATACTTGTCTACAATTTAATATTTTATAGAGCCCATCACTTATTTTCAGGATAATAACAGTTTTATAAAATGGCATTTTGATCACCTTGAAATCATTGAGTTATAATTAAATCATAATGCATTCTGTTAGGATGACTCAGAGTTAATTTTGTGAGGATGACTCAGAGTTAAGTATGCAAAATCTGCAATGAGCTCTACTTCAAGGTCCAACATTTAAATGTCAAAAATAAGCTACAGATTGTTCCAATAACAATAATACAGCAAAGACACATCAAACTTCATTTTCAGTAACTTCTCAGTAAACTTATATGCCAGGAGAATACTGACAACAGAGATAACGACAGCAACAGCCACCACAATTACTACTACAGAGATATATTGGCTTCTGGGACCTGAAAAGGAATATTTTACTGTTCTAGTTCCTCTCTTAAGAGCCAGCTAACATACTCCAGGCTATTCCATGGATTTGTTTGCTGGTTTCCTACCTCCTCGTTAACTGATGGTGGCATTTTCTATTCCAGAGCAGTGTCACGAAAGCCTGCTGGGGAGACAGGTAAGATCCTGTCTCAGGGATAAGACTGTAGGCACTTAGAAAGGGGGGTGCCCAGGAATTTCTTCCATCTCCTTCTTTCTGTCCCCCTGGCAAATGAACTCTTTGGGGCCGTGGTGACCAGGGAGATCAGGGAAAGGTCTCTACCTTGATTTTTCTCATGATCTCAAATTGAGGTCACACAGATGATCACAAAGACATTCTTATAAGACTGGATAGTGAGAAGATATCATAATTTTTGTAGCCCGATTTTGCACTTCTTTTTAAATACAGCAGAACTGAAAGTGAGCAGAGTAACTATTTTATAAAGTCTCTAATCTTCAGCATCTCCCAGACAATCTTAAACATTTGTTGCTAATTTGGTACTTCTGATTCCAACCATCAAAGCATGTTGCAGGTGACACTCTTGCTTTGTGAGAATATGTACACACAGCAAAGCCTCATTTGGACTTGACTTAGGTATTTTGCATAAGGAAAATATCCAAGTAACTAAGGATTAATAAACCTTTGAGCAAAACCTTAACATAGTTTTAACCACTTTTAATAATGTAGCACATGTTTTCTTTTATTCCTAAATAGATTGAAAAGAACTTCTTACTGTGTGCCCTCCATGACTAGGATTACCATTATGAACAACAATGACTAAACTTCAGTGTAAGACTTTAGGTGTGTTCTGTGAAGCACACATGAGTCTATGATGAATAAAATGTCTTATAATCATAAGCACTCCGTACAATTTGAATATTGTTAAGTGTCACAAAACCATAAGTTAGAAACTCCAACATACAAGGAAATGTCACTGCATGTAGAAATGTAAGAATAAGTCAGATAAAATAATGATAAAGAAAGAGGGATGTAATACATGGCTATGGCTATATTAGTAGTCAACAGTATTGCTCAAATCAGTAATCTTAGAATATAGATATTTAATCTCTCTACTGCCAGTTTTATTAGATTACTGGTTTTTTACTTGTGTTCCTGATATGAGAAGGCTCTACTTCATGGCTAAAAAATATCTGAAAAGTACAAGAGAAGTGCTGAAAACTCAAGATATTTTTGCTGCAAATATCTGTCATTATATCAATCTTCCTCCTTTGTTATTTAGATTTGGATAATAAAAATATAAACATATTTTTTTTAAATTCTCTTAATTTCACTAAGGAATCTTTATATCACAATTCTTTACTGCTTGCCTGGTATGTTATCTGTATATATCTTAAAAACTAAATACCAATGTCTAAATTACTTAAATTTCTCTACCTCACTGTTATTTATACAAAGTTCTGGAAGACCATTATTTTTTAACATAATAACACTAGAGGCCCGGTGCATGAAATTCATGCGGGGGGGGGGGGTGAGGGTCCACAGCCCAGCCTGCACCCTCTCCAATCCGGGACCCGTTGGGGGATGTCCAATAACCACTTGCAATCCGGGACCGCTGGTCCCTAACTGCTCCCCTGCTGGCATGACTGCCTCTAACTGCCTCTGCCTCGTCCTGCACCACACTCGGGATCCAGGATTCCCTTCTCCAGCCAGTCGCAGGCACCCAGGACCCGGTTGGCTTCACCTGGGCTAGCTGCAGCTGCAGGGGATCATGGGTGGGTGGCTTTGCCCAGGCCATAGGTGCTGGGGACTGTGGGGCTGGAGGCTTGTCCCTCTTGCAGGCCGCAGGCACAGGCGCTGGCACCTGGGACCATGGGGGAGGCAGCTTGTCCCTTTCCTGGGCCACAGCCTGGCTGGTCCCCATTCGTCTCTCATGAGCTCCTTTGTTCCTGGCTGGTCCCCAATCATCTCTTGTGAGCTCCTTTTGTGCCTGGCTGATCCCCATTCCTTTCCCCCAGCGTTGAGTGTCTGAGCTGTTCCGGCATGATGGCATGATGACCACATTAGCTCTTTATTATATAGGATAACGTTGATGAATTGTAACATCTTTTTCTAGGTAGCCAAATAGCTGCCATGTCAGCCCATTGGACTCAAGGCTTTCAAAAAGCACGCAGAAAACAGGGAACATAACAGTAAACACAACAGTAAGCATTTCCTGAGAAATGCAACGTCATTGTGACAGTAAGGTTCCAATAATAACAGTCTCTACGTATCCAGCCTCTCTTCCACAAATGTAAACCCTAAGTAATCTCAGGAAAATGTTCTCCCGCACTTGAATAAGGAGCCTCTGTAAAACATTTTTTCTTCTTCTGAATGTTGAATGCTGCTAGCAATGAGGAATCCCCCACCCCTCATCTGCCTCCATGGAAAGACACTGGTTGATGCCAAGTAATGCAAAGCACAGAGGAGCGATTTAAGCAGGGGTCGGGTAGTGGCGTGGGGAGTGGAGAAAATTCTTTACAACTAAGCAAGAAAACATTTGTCATGAAAACATAAAGCACTGAAGCACATAATTTGAAGGTAAATTTAACCTCATAAAATGATATGAAAAAATTTTCCTTAAACGTCCTGTTCCCTCAAGTCATCGTGGTAAAAGCTCTGCAAAGAAATGTTTTTGGTGTGTTTCATTTTATTTATTTGCTATTTTTACACCTGGAGATTTCAGAAAGCGTTTTCTTCTGGGAGAGAGTCTCTTTCCCCTGTTGTGGCTGAGCCAGCCTGGTGAGGGTCACCTTGTTCTCTTGGACACGCTGAATGTCGGTGACTTTATGCACCAACACTGGAGCGGTTAGAAAGTTGACAACAAAGTAGAAAATAGAATATTGTTAGAGAAAGCTTTCTATAGCTGAGTTTGCCACACACTGTTAGCACAAACGGATGCTCTTGTCTTAAAGAAACAGAACAATACAAATGTGGTTATGTTTTTAATCAAGAAAATGAAATAAAGGGAACAATTCTGGTTAGATTGTTCTGAGCTCCCTGGGAAACAGCAAAACTACAACAGGAAAAGGAGGTTGGGTGGAGAAAAGCAGCAGCACTTATCTCTTCACAACTTGAAGATTATTCATAGGAGAATTAAGAGAAACTCTTACAAATTAAATCCTTCATTTATTCCCTTATTTTCCAATTTTCTTAATTTGGAATTCTTATGACCACAGGAGATATTTCGTATTCACATTTGTTTTCACATTCCTTAAGCCTCCTTTCTCACTCTACAGATGCAGTGAGCTCTTGAAAGAAACACTAGATGTGTCCAAACAACACCCGGTGGCAGCTTCCGGCCCTCAGTGACTCTAAGAATGAAGGGAGTTGCCTAGGTCCTTAAGGGCTCTCTCACGTTCTGGTTACCTCAGCAGGAAAATCAAAGCAAACTAAACAAAACCCTTAATGAAACTACAAACAATTCCCACATCTCACTTTCAGGGCTATGAGTAGGGTGAGAAAAGATACCCAGATGTAGATCACAAGAATGCTATGGAGTGGAAGGACCCAAAAGGATTCCTTCTTACAAGAGGAGACTAGGACCTCAGGGAAAGCCAGGCCCCATGCTGGCCAGAGGCACCATCAGGGCCAGAGGCATGTTTTCTGACTTCTACTAGTTACTACACACACATCCTTGAGATGCAAGAAACTACTTAGAGGTTCAATGTATAAAATTATCCTTATTTTAAGTTTACTTCTATAAAAACAATGATTAGCCCCCTAGCTGGTTTGGCTCAGTGGATAGGGCATCAGCCTGAAGACTGAAGGGTCCTGGGTTTGATTCCAGTCAAGGGCACATGCCTGGGTTGTAGGCTTGATCCCCAGTAAGAAGTGTGCAGGAGGAAGCCAATCAATGATTCTCTCTCATCATTGATGTTTCTAGCTCTCTTTCCCTCTCCCTTCCTCTCTGAAATCAATCTTACATAATAAAGAGCTAATATGCTAATGGTTGTGAGGAGGCTGCATGTGTGTGCACTATGGGGCAGAGCCGTGTTGCTCCAGAGACAGAGTGGAAGCCGAGAGGTACCTGGAGGTGGGACCAGCCCAAGGGGACTTGCGGGACTGAGGAGGGGCTTGAAGTGGCTAGAGAAGGCTGGAGGGGTCAGGGGCGGAGCCAGGCATGCTCGAGCTCTCGGTGGACAGGTTAGGGTGTCAAGGCAGAGCAGTGGGGGTGGGGTGGGGGGGTGGACAGGGTGCACGATTTCACCTGCTGGGATACTAGTAAAAATATATTTAAAACAACAATAACCACAATGACTACTAATGGTAGAAAGAAAAGTAGGAAAAAGAGCAGGGAAGAAGGGATTCAGTTTCAGCTATGTGAAGGTCTCACCAGGAAAAATGTACTCTTCTAACTCATGCTCTCATGGTGACGAATGGCTTTGACAATTAATTTAACAACTATTTATTGACACACAGCAATAAATAGAATACATTCCTTTCTTCATGGAGCAACAAACAAGTATACAAGCAATACAATTGCTGACAGATGAACATGCTGCTAGGAAAAACTGAGCAGGTTAGGGAAAGTATAAGGGAGGTAGGGTGGGAACTGTTGTTGTGGGATTGACAGAGAAGGCTGCTAAGGAGGTGGTATTTGAGCAGAGTAGAAGACTGTTGAAACTGATGTGTGAGTTGCCAATAGGATGGTAGAAAGGTCTGAGATGAAAAATAGGTCAAGTTAAGGAAAATTTATTCACACTGGACCCAAGTTAGGCCTCCGTCTTCCCTCAAATGTTTGCCTGTCCTTTCTTTAAGTCAATACTCACAAGACGGATGAGACAATCTATCTTCTGGGTTGGCAAGAAGACAACTAAATTTATGTGTCACAGTCAAGCACTTTATTGCACACAACAAGCTCTCTTCTTTGTGCACCGAAGTGGATTTTGCTCGAGCAGTGCTGTACATTGTTCCCCGATATAGCTCTTCCTAATGCTCCCACGCCTGTTCCAAGTGCTGACTCAGACCACCCACGACTTAATGGGATGACAGAGCTGCTAGCATTTTTCATTGACCCTGAACTCCTTCATAATGAAACAGGACCAGGTCAGCCAACATAGATGGGCTCTTGCCTAAATTAGAGTGGCCAGCATTGATGCAAGGTTGCTGCTTTTGTCATAAAGTAATCACATCTCATCTTTAGTGACAGGACAAAAAAAAAAGAAAGATGCATTTGTCACTGCCTAACATTGAAGAGGTAAAATTTCTAGGTTCCCTTAGTATCTGCTACTAGGATATGGTCTGAAATTCTGAAACTTTGTATTTCTCACATTTTTAGGCAAAACACTAGGTTTCACAGAAGAAGCCAAAATGAAGTGTACAGAAAGCATAGATCTAAAACATCCATGGGTTAGTCACGGAGAGGTCAGCTGCTTCATCTCCTGTTCTCCATCCCATCCTCTTGACTTCTGTCAGCTGAATTTATCTTTGATGCACTGTTTGATGGCCCCAAACTTCCCCCAAACCACACCTTATGCTAGGTATGCTCTCTGTCATTCCTTCAAGAGAAGATCACTTCTCACTCTTCTTTGGAGCCCAGATACCTTGTGCAGTATGTTACAGAGCAATTGTCTAATAAATCCCCCACGCGGGCATGCCATTCTTTCTATTTCCCTAAGTACAATTCTTGTTATCTTACTAGTAATTGTTAAAATAAGTTTTGTAGTCCCTCAAGTTCTACCGCTTCTACTTAAACTTCCCAGATTGAAGCCCATTTGTTTGTGCATTTGCCACACCTGCTCAGTGGCTCACCATCAAACAGTGCATCCATATATGTCTAAGTTACAGAATAAAAACAGTGGAGAGGGGAGGAGGGTTATATTATTAGAGTCAAGCAAACAAAAAAGTGGAACTGAGCTCTCCAATGTCCTGGTATGGTTAATGACAACTTATTTTTAAACTTGTTTGGTAACTCATGTAAAAAGTAAATCCCATTAAATACAGAAAAGAAGCTACATAGGTGTATATATCCCTTTCTTACACCTTCCTCCTATCTCCTGTCTCCTAACAGAGATGATTCTGAGGATTTTCTCCCCCTGAGCCCAAAGCTACTATATGAAATCCATTTAAGAGGCAGTGATTTTCATGGAAAACTCACCGATGCTAACAAACTAGGAGGAAAGGACTCTGGTAGCCATATGGAAAAGAGTGGGGCAGGAAGTCTGAGGCTTCTCCTACTGGATGTATCTATAGTCTTTAAGCTGGTAGCTTATAAAATCACAATAAACTAGGGATCCTACACCCCATTGGCATAGTGGGTAGAACTGCAAGTGTGGTAGCTGTATTATTGGACACGAGCATATGGTGCCTCTCTGTGTAGTAGGATTAATTAGCTCCACCATATTGAACTCAGGCATGGTTATGTGACTTGATTCAGTCAGTGCAATTTAAGTAGAAATGATTATTGTCACTCCTAGAAGGTAACTTTAAGAGCCAGTGCACGGTTTAGCAAGTTCTCTGTCTCTGAGGTTGTAGAAGCAATGGACTTGCCATTTTCCTGTGTCCATAAGTGACAACTGTGAGCAGAGCAACTTTTCTAACCCACAATGTACTGCAGTGAGAAATAAATTTAGGTCTTTTAAATTCTTAAGATTCTCATGTTGTTTTGTTATTACAGCATAATCTAGCTTGTCCTAATTGGTACAGAAACTTTTCATAGAGCAAACTTTTCTGCTGTATGTGATGGCTGGAGTATGGGTGATATTTACTGTTGGTTTGCAGTACCTCTTATGGCTTTCAGTTTAGTGAACCTTCAATCTAGTCCAGAGCAGAAGAAAAAGAAGTTTCATTTAAGTATTTTTTTCTCTCTAGGGCCATGCAAAATTCATCATATTGCCTCTATATCTTCTGGATATGCTAACCTAATTAAGCCTCTATTAAGTCTAATACTTCAAGTTGCTCACATGTGGACACTAGTACCTACAGCTTTTCCTATTCTTTAAATATGTTGTGCTCAAGAGAGATGGAAGAGGAAGAGCTGGCAGGGTGCATGGATCCAGGGCTCTACTCTGGAAGCTTCTCCATGGACTCTAGTGATCTGAAGGGCAATATTGAGTTATGAGGTGACTGCCCTACTCTTTAATTCTCTGTGTATATAATTTCTGTCTACCACATAACAATCTCTTGCCTAATTCATTATAATTTAAATATACTCCACCCTATTATCAGATGACTTAGATTACAAAAGTCACTTTGTGTGTATTTGTAATGTCTCCAGTTATAAGATAGGAAGCTTTAACATTATTCTATACTTAAAAGCAGGATTAAAGGGAAAAGCATTTTAAAATATATGTATTTTTATTGATTTCAGAGAGGAAAGGAGAGGAGAGGGGAGGGGGAGAGGAGAGAAAGAGAGAGAGAGAGAGAGACAGAGAGAGAGAGAGAGAGAGAGAGAGATCAATGATGAGAGAGAATCATTGTTCGGCTGCCTCCTGCATGCCCCACACTGGGGACAGAGCCCACAACCCAGGCATGATTGGGAATCGAACCATGACCTCCTGGCTCATAAGTCAATGCTCACCACTGAGCATGCTGGCCAGGCAAAGGAAAAAGGATGTTAAGTCCAAGACTTAAAACAAGGGGCAGAAGCATCAAACGCTGAAATCATTTCAACAGGTTCTAATATTTAGAAATTTTTTCTTTCTTGTTCTCTCATAAATCAATAGTTTTGTGATGACAATTTTGTAAAAAATGTTTTTATTGATCTTTAGAGCAAGAGGAAGGGAGAGGGAGAGAGATAGAGAAACATTAATGTGAGAGAGAAACACTGACTCATTGCCTCCTGTACCTGGTAAGTACCCTAACTAGGCAAAGGACAAGACTCATACAAGATCATTCATATGTTGGGATATAAAACAAAAAGCAACAAATGTACAAACAAAATAAACTTATAGATACAGACATCAGTATGATGGTTATCAGAAGGAAGGGGGTGGGGAGAGGATGAAGATGGTAAAGGGGGTCAAATATATGGTGATGGATGGAGACTAGACCTTGGGTGGTAGTACACAATGGAATATACAGATGACATAATTTAAAATTTATAAGTTTTATAAGTTTACACCTGAAATTTATATAATCTTATTAACCAATACTACCTCAATAAACTTAATTTAAAAATTTGGCCAATTGATCATGAAATGGACTGACCTTATGACTAATGGTGGCTAAGTTGCCCAGTTTAAGATGCCTTTAATGTCATTTCGGAAAGCATAAGTTTCTGTACTATTTCTTTATTTGTATCTGTGTACTTATCCAATATAATGAAAATGAAAATGTGATTTTATTTCAGTATAGATGAAATACTGTTCTACTTTAACCCAGTCATTCCCATTTAAAGTTTTATATGGATTACTAATAAGAGCAACTAAATAGTGCATTTTTAAATGTAATATGAATATGGTTTTTGTGTACACAGAATAAAAATAGGCCTAAGCTGTAGGAGAAAATAATTAAGTGCTTTCACTGTCTACAGTAATATTTCACACTATATAAGGTAGCACTGTTTTGCTTATTAGGCAGTAAAGATATTTGCAATTAGAGCTCTTTGAAGGAATCAGAGAAAAAAGCTTGGCCTTTACTTCTGATATGATTCAGTAACATACTTTCTAGTCAGCTGGTAAGAGATAGCAGTGTCCTCTCTTTAACTCAGTTTTTTACTGCAATCCATCTAGCACTGTGTAGTCCCTGTCAGCTAACTGGCTGCCTGTCTTCCTCTCTATGCTTACTTCAGCCATTGTAAAACTGAGTTTCCAATCAATCTGTATACTATGGTCAATTCATCAAGATACTAAGCTTAAGAAGATATCAGCAAAATGTGTGCTCCAATATCAACACATCATAACCAGAAGAAAACAGGCAGTGGAGGTGGGGGTGCTTTCATGACAAGGCATATAATTACCACAGCTTTTATATTAATTTAACCAGAAAATCTTTAAATCTTAATGGGAAGAAGTGAAATAAGAACCATGTCTGGCATCTGAAAATAAAATGAGTCAAATTATATTCCCTTGCTTGCATGGTAATGCCAATAGGAACAATTTTCCTATCCTTTAGCATTTTTTCTTTAAGTCGTAAAGAATGAGAAGCAAAGACAGGGGCATGTCCCTTTATGGGTGCGGGGAGGGGGTGGGAATCTTCTGTAGGGTTGGCAGCAAGAGTCTGGGGGTGGGAAATAGAGATTTTGATGGACAGTGTTAAAGAGAAGACCTGAGGTTCATCTGTACCTCCTGCTTCGTCTGACCCCTAGGTGACCCCTGGGCACTCCGACATGGCGCAGTGTCGGGGAAGGAATAGAGCAACCTCTGCTGCACCCTCTTCTTAGGGAAGCCACGAGGAAAGCCCCCAAGCCCTTCAGGACTCGCTCTATGCTGGTGGCTTCCTTCTGCATCTCCCTCATCCCTCACAGAGCCAGTAAGTGCCAACTGAACAGACCAGCCAATCAGTTTACATAAGCCACTGTATAATAAGACAATTTAAAAATATTTCCTCTCAAAGAAACTGAGAGACTGTGGAAAGTTAGTTACAGCTGTAGATTATGCAGTCAGGTTGGACAGCCTGTATTACCTGCATGTTACACTATTATGAGGCTTCTTCACTTCATGCCAACATTATCAAAATTACTGTTATAAACATAAAAATACTATAGATCACCTTAGTAGTCATCACAAAGCTGAGAAGTTACTTCATTTATGCAAATGTGGGAAGTTAAAGCTTGGACTAGAGACACATATGTTTCTAATATTATCCAATATTAACAAAATACTATTTTGACTTATTAAATAGATAAATATAGACAGATTTTGCATTGTAGGGGGAGACAGATCTGAAGGTAGGTAGCTGTGATTGAAGCTCTGGAAACACATGTATCTTCAATAAACCTCTGTTCCGTCACCTATAAAGTGGTGATAATTACTTCCCTTGGCTACGATGAGGATCAAATGAGAATCTGTTTAGGAAAGTAATTGGTAAGCTATAACTAGCTAAATAAATGTAATTGCTATCATTATTCTAAAGACTGCCTTTCAAAAGAGTATAGCCTAGAGAATAACTGTGAGAAACATTCCCAAATTATTGTGTATGTGATATGCATGTGCTACTCACACTTGGAGACATTCCCAAAACACAGAACCAGAAATTACCCAATTAGAAGTGATCTTTTTATGTATGTATTTTAACTTCTTTTCATCCTATGCTGGAAGTTATCCCCTATCCAATCTTACCTCAGTATACCATGACCCTGGGATGGCTCAGGCCACACAGAAGCAAGCAAGGCTGCACCTTGCGCTGGGAGAAATCACCACAAACAGCAAGATGACAGCCAAAGTCAAAGACACAGTGAGACCAAGGGTAAGGAATCAGGCCAACATACAAAGAAATGGGAATAAGTCAAACTTAGAGTGAAGAGTCCTGGATAATTTAGGAAAATAACTCATCATGTGCCTTTTTCAGTAGGGTGTATGGTGAGTCAGGAAGCCTTTAACTTATTTCCCAAAATAAATCTCACCTCATTTTCCTTGCTCACAGCCCTTAAGCTTTCCATCTATTGTGATAATATCCAAACCCTCTCCCCACTAAGCTTTCCATCTATAGCGATAATATCCAAACTCCTCTGCATGACAGTAGGTCGAACCATTTCAAATTAATGCTATGTAATCATTTTTGACTTAGAAAAATTGTAATTCTCTATGTCTGAACTCCTTTCCCTGGCTCCACCTGTTTCTAGCTGACTCTTCTCCCATTCTTGCCTCACTGCAAAGATTGTTGGGGTTATGGGGAGGATGTTGGGGGGAGGATTTAGCAAAAAAAAAAAAAAAGGAAAAAAAGAGAGAACTCAAGGACATGGACAACAGGGTGATGATTCAGACTAAAAGTATGAATTTTGCTTGAAAGACTCTAAGGTGGGTATTTGTTTGCTTCATTCACTAACACATCCCAAGCTCCTAGAATAGTTCCTCACACAAAACACTCAATAGACTAAATGAATGAATAAATGAATGCCTTCCTGAGGTAGTCAGTTATTTGCATATTTTTCTAGTTCTACCTGTTTCAGGAATTTCCTTAGCTTGTTGCATCTTTCCAATGGGGAAAGATTGAGAAGTCACAATCTAAATTCCAAATGTGGCAGTGGACTTCATATCAGTTGCTTATTTTGGTTTCACTTTCAGGTTTTTGGTAAATCTAAGTTTCTGAAGACAGTGAGCATTTGGTTTCCAATGTTGATTGATATCATGTTTGGTTAATTCTTCAAAGAAAACTTAATAATAATGTTAAGGCTAACAATGACAGCAATTGATTATTGCATATTTACTATGGCTAAGTACTTCAGACACATTTTCTCATGTAATTCTTGCAAGGACTTTATGAGATGGGTAATGAATAGATGAGATTTAAAGATGCCGTACAAGTAGCAAAACCCCAGGAGCTGAATGGGGTCTGACAGCAAAGCTATTTTAGTTTTCACTTCTGGTTATTATAACGGGCAATATACATGATGCTAATAGGCTCAACTGAAAATAAAATTACTAGCTATGAGCACATCAGAAAACAAATATAGATTATTTTTTGCTCATAATAACAAATACTATATTGGTTGCACCCAATGCATAGAGAAATGGGGTCCACATTTAGTGGATGATCTTTACCATTTTAGAATATTAACCTGGAAGGAAAGAGAACCTTTCTGAACTTATAACATTATAAGCATAATAAAGTTAATAGACTACAACTAAGAAAAAATCAGTATTGTTGACAAACTCTCCCAAAATAAAGCAAATTCCCATGAAAGATGAAATGGGACCCTAAGCATATGATGGCTGCTCAGTTACTACTACTGACAGACTAAAAGTACTAACTAATGTTATTTATGACATCAATTATTAGGGAAAGATACCTCACAAACTTAGTAAATAACACACTACTAATCTCACTTCTTCTATTAGAAAAACACACAAAGTCATGGAGACTAAATAACATGTTATAAATAATGGGTTAACAATGAGATCTAAGAAAAAATCAAAAGATAGCTTGAAACAAATGAAAATAAGACAACAAAACCCCCAAATCTGTAAGACACAGTAAAAGCAGTCCTAAGAAGAAATTCTTAGCATTACAGGCTTACCCCAAGAAACAAGAAAAATCTCAAACAACCTAACTTTATACTTACAGAAACTAGAAAAAGAAAAACAAACAAAGCCTAAAGTGAATAGAAGGAAGACAATAATAAAGATCAGAGCAGAAATAAATAAAATAGAGTCTAAAAAATGCAAAAGATCAATAAAATCAAGAGTTGGTTCTTTGAAAAGTCTAGTTGGTTCTTTAACCTGACTCATCACCCCAACTCTACCACCAATAGTTAGCTAATTGTTCCAACACAATTTATTAAAATACTCCTTTTCCTAATGATTTCAAATACCTCTTTTACTATACTCTAAATCTTCATCTGTACTTTATTTACTGACATAACTATTCTATATTCACCAATGTTTGTGCATATATTTAATGCCCACACATTGCTGTTTTAATTACTATAGCTTTATAAACTATTTTAATATATAAGTGGAGTTTTTTAATGCCTCTTAGAATATTTTCTTCATTACTGTGGCATATATATTTTTCCATATATACTTGGAATTATTTTATAAGTTTTCCAACCAAACTACATTTGGATTTTTGATAGGAAGTATATTAAATACATGTTTCAGATATTAAAATAAAAATTACCACCTACTTTGATTTGCATAATATGTGAATTTACTATTTTAAGTACACTATCACTCACATACTCTAGATCTCAATGGTTGATCAATCTATGGGTATTGCTGACTACTTGTGTGGATCCATAGTACTTAGAATGCCCCTCTGCAGTGCTACATTAGAGGTTAAACACGTGATGAAGTACATGCTACAAAACAGCAAATACCAGAAAGATGACAAATTATCTGAACTGCATTTTTCTTGATTTTCATTAACTTCTAAATACAAATCAGAAATCTCATCACATTTGTAATGAGGCTAAAGACAACAATCTTAAATCACACATTGATACTGAAAGTGCTTATTGTAAATGCATTGTTTAGACTGACTTATCTTAAGCCCACAAGACTGACAACTCAAAGTAGTCATAGCTCTAGCCAGTTTGGCTCAGTGGATAGAGTGTTGGTCTGAGGACCGAAGGATCCTGAGCTTGTTCAGGTCAAGAGCACATACCTTGGTTGCAAGTCCCTCCCAAGCCCAGGCCCAGGCCCTGGTCAGGGCTCATGCAGGAGGCAACCAATTGATGTGTTTCTCTCACATAGATATCACTCTCTAACTTTCTCCCTCTCTTCCACTCTCTCTAAAAATCAATGAAAAAATATTCTAGGGTGAGTATCTTACCTAATAATAGACAAACATGTAAATTTACCATCCCTTCGCTATGCTCACCAGCCAATCAGGAGAGTATGCAAATTAACCCAACAAAGATGGTGGTTACTTTGCATACGTAGGCATAAGCAGAGGAACGGGAGCAGCGAAGACTGGAGGCTCTGGGCCGAGTGGCCAAGACCGTCCGGCCTGGGTTCCAGGTGCAGGAGGAAACCAGTGCCGGCAGCCAGGGGAAGGGAAGGCCTATTGCATGAATCTCTGTGCAACGGGTGTCTAGTAAAAAAAAATAACAACAAAGTGGTCATAGGTACTTATAATATGCCAAAATTCATGATTACATGCAAGAAAATGTATGTATAATTAAGAAATAGTCATCTTCATTTCTCTCATAAAAAACATGTATATCTCACAAAGGCATGACAAAGAATTACATGATCAATACTTGGGCAGGGAATGAAAGGCTGAGGAAGTACGTGTTCTTGGTTGAGAACAAACAACCTTCAACACTGCTGCCCCGCAGCTGGCTGGGCCACTTTTATACTGCATGCTCCAATTTAAATGCTAGGCCAGAGGCTTACAAAATTTCTAATCTATAACTTTAAATAGAACTTGGAAAAGTTAAAACCAAACATGGATGAAGCGATACAGGGGAAAAAGGAGATAAAATGCCTGCTCTATATAAACTGTGTTATTTTTTCCTTCTGGCAATGACTCTATATCAGGGGTCCTCAAACTTTTTAAACAGGGGGCCAGTTCACTGTCCTTCAGACCGTTAGAGGGCCGGACTATAGTTTAAAAAAAAAAAATGAACAAATTCTATGCACACTGCACATATCTATCTATCTATCTATCTATCTATCTATCTATCTATCTATCTATATCTATCTATATAAAATTGATTTTTTACGGAGAGGAAGGGAGAGGAATAGGGAGTTAGAAACATCGATCAGCTGCCTGCTGCACACTCCCCACTGGGTATGTGCCCATAACCAAGGTACATGCCCTTGACCGGAATTGAACCTGGGACCTTTCAGTCCGCAGGCCAATGCTCTATCTACTGAGCCAAACCAGTCAGGGCACACTGCACATATCTTATTTTAAGCAGGACAGGCAGCAGCGGCAAAAACATCCGGCATGTGGCCCGCAGGCCGTAGTTTGAGATGCCTGCTCTATATAATAGCATAGTCTCATACAAGTTATAAAGTAATTAAAATTTATAGCAACAATGAATGCACAAACAACCTGCTTATTTCATAGTCACCTAAAACTGGTATATATTCAAACTAGTATAGAAAAACAACAACAACAGATTGGCATCATGCAATAATTATTTTAGTTACTGCACCTTTGGCATGTAGCATAGTTCCTTATACAAAGTAGGGACTTACTTATTCAACAAATAATGAATGACACTAATGTAGTATCTGTTACTTTCTGTATATTATAGGTACAGGTCAAGTACTGAAACTGAGAGGAGAAAATATTAGCAAGAACAGAGATCAGAATTTTAATACCATTATGAAAGATAAGAATTGTTATTAGAGAACATATGTACTGACTTCTGGGGTCTACTTCTTAAAGAACTGTTGATTCTAGATCCCTAATGAAATCTAAAAATTAAGTTTCAGTATAACATGAAGGATATTTTCACTTTTTATGACTCCTAATATAGTTAAGTAGAAATACCTTTCTTAAAATAGTAATATTTAAAAATAAAAATTTAAAGAGTCGAAGCATGCTTTGTATGGATTAGCACTGAAAATTTATTATTTTAGGTATGACAAACACAATACCTACCTATTCATTATATGCTCTAATTTAAAAAGTAGCACAGATAATCCTCAAAGACAGATCATCTTAACATAATTTTTATTTGGATTTTTGTATTGCCATTCAGCACAGATATGAGACAAAACCTTCTTGTTTCCTAAAAGTGACTATATTGAAAGGTAATCCATGATGAGATGGAAGTGCATATAATAAATGCCAGCAAGTATTTAAAACATTGCATAAAAATAACTCAGAACTTTCCAAAAGAATGCAGCAGTTTGCCCTGACCAGTTTGGCTCAGTGGATAGAGTGTTGGCCTGTGGACTGAAAGGTCCCAGGTTCGATTCTGGTCAAGGGCATGTACCTTGGTTGCAGGCACATCCCCAGTAGGGAGTATGCAGGAGGCAGGTGATCGATGTTTCTCTCTCATTGATGTTTCTAACTCTCTATCTCTCACCCTTCCTCTCTCTTAAAAAAAAAATTAATAAAATATATTAAATAAAAGAATTCAGCAGTTATTAACTAGTGTATTGGGTGTATTGGAAATAAGTGATTTTTTTTGGAAGAGTAAGATAGAGGTTATTTTAATTTATTTTGCTGGCTGCTGGACTCTCTAATGACATTTCCAACTGAGCCTGGACACCTACTCCCCGTGAACTTCACACTGCTACCTCCCCAGTTGTCACCCAAATGTAGAATCTTCAGAAGCTTCCCCATCTCCCTACTTAAGTAGATTTTCCCTTCCTATTTCCAAACAATTTTTCTCATTACTGAATCCAGTTTGCTTCCACCACAGCATTTATCACAACTAGCGAATAATTATGTGTTTCTTTACCTTCTTATCTGCCACCTCTACCTGACTATAAGCCATATAATTACAAATGCAACACCTTGGAACAAAACAAACAACCCAGTCAGTATCTGCAAAATGAATGAAAGAAAGTAGAGAGGTTAGGTTTGAGGAGGCTTGTTTCTATTCACTATTCACTAGGTCTCTGTTCGTAACTTCATAGCTATGAGATATGATCTAGCAATAAATTCTTATTCATTAACCTGTCTCTTTACTGAAAATGAATATTATCCATTAATTTGACTTACACCATTTTCCTGGTATCCTGCTTGGAGTTTGATGGGCACAGCCCTGAAATCCAGATCAAACTCTTTTTTTCTAAGCACCTTCTGTGTGGTGGCTCCATATATGATGGAAAAGGTGGACAAGCAGAGGATAAAAGCAAGGGAGTGTTGATCCTGCTGCTAGGCCTTCCCACAGGAGGCTGAATAGCTTCAAGACAGAGTAAGCTGACAGTCCCCTCCACCAGGCCAGGGGCACATCCATCAGGCTCGGAGCACGGGATGACTGATTTCAAGGGAGGGGAAAGGCAGTGCCCTTTGGCCTTACATAGCTGCCCTGGACCACACTGTGAATGCTAAAAGGTATTTTTCCTGTGTTTAAAGGTAACAACTGCAATTATTTCCAAGCACATTACTGCAGTTATCCATAGAGAATTCAATAAAGGTCAGGGAGCCTCTCAGACTGAAGTATGGTTTCTGGAATGGAGCCAATTACTGGCTGCATCAGGAAAGGAAAAACAGCCAGTAGATAGAAGGCTCTGAGCACTGAGAAATGAATGACCATCCCCAGATGGGGAAGTCTGAGGTCTCTGCGGTTCATCCTCTCTGACAAGTCAGAGGAACAAGGAGTCAGGAGACGCCTAAGATGAATTCCCAGTTTGGGAACAAGGATATTAGGACAAGGTGTGGATGCTGTTAGTCTGATTCCTATCTCTCAAGTAACAAAGTCTGCCATGAGATGACTTATAATATAAAACACTTGGGAATATCAGGTTTTTAGAAGCATATAAAGAGAAAAAAATAATCCAGTTCTTGTCCCCACTTTTTTAAAGCATTTCAGAAACAATACTACTAGTAGTAATATTACCTTACATAATTTATGGACTGATTAAAATATTCCAGGCACTGTACTAAACACAAGCTGTGTTATGTTCCAGTTTTGGGAGGAAAGAAGGATGGACTGAATTATATATTTTAAAAAGTTGACAGCAGTTGGAGATGATAGTGAACTTAAATGCAGATGGTTTTACACTGTTTGAATATGATGTACTTCTAAGAAAAACTCAGTAAACTTATTTAAAGTCAATTACATAAGCTTATAAGATGTTTAAATCACAAGCTGTACAGTGACGATTACTTTATGGTTATATAATTATCCAAAAAATGGTTCACAAATCATTTGAATCCACTATTTTATGTAAAGGGATCTAATATACATGAGAGAAAAATACATGAGAGGCAATAATTCTAAGCATCTCCTGGGATGTTAGGATCCTGAAAACAGTAAGCTTTGGAGACTTTCCTTACTATTTAGCCGTCAACTTATGACTTAGAAGGATAACTCATATATCTAATCCTACATATTCCTCCTATTACGTGTTTTTCTTCCAGAAGAGGTTAAGTAATTGGCTCATAGTTACAGCTGTGAGATTTCAGTTTAAAGCTGCTGTCTATCAGAGAAGCCAGCAAAGAAAACCACTAACCAAAGTCTTTCTTCTAAGAAAGGACAAAGCAAAGTCTAATTTAGATCACAAGTGCTGTTTCTAACACCAACTGATGCCTTTCTTAATACAGAGGAAGAGAGGAAGGACCACAAAAACGATCATTAGGAACTTACATTGGCATCTAATGAAAAACTTCTTCCATTTCACTAAGTTCACAAAGTATTCATACTCTTTCTGAACCACCGGCCTTAGCACAAGCCACTGGATGAGAAATTACTGCTAATTATTTCTCACTGCATTCTGTTTCTCAAAGCTTTCACACTGCTTATTATAACAACCATTAGGAACCTGCCCAGCACCTAGTGTTCTGTTCCTTTGAAATGTTTCTGGTCACCGGCACTGCTAAGCCCACAAGTGTAACCAGATACTGACTGAGATGTCCAGTAAACAGGTTAAAATATTCTTTAGCTTAAAAGAGACAGTGATGAAAATGTACATTCACCTTCTACTGCCTATCAATCACTAATCTTAGAATTAAATTTAAATCTTTACATATGCCACAAAATGATCACTCAGCTTTTAATTTGAAAAGCAATGCTATTAAGTGAAGAAAATAAGGAGAAACTATTTAAAGTTGTTTTTCATGGGTATAAGAACTATGACAGGTATGCTAGGGGGGTAGGGGAGGAGGGAGGAAGGTCAAAGGGAAAAAATGGAGACTTATTTAACACTCTTTGTAATACTTTAAGTAATAAAACAAAATTAAAAAAAAACTCTGCCAAAAAAAAGATAAACTATACTTCACAAGGTGTATATAATACTTTGATTTTCTATTTTTCTTTTAACAAAATAGCTTATAGCTTTGATACTATACAATGAAAATAATATTAGCTATTTGAATAATTCACCATTTATAAATTATTTTTATTAATGTCATCACATTATCAGTTATTACTACTTTATGCAAAGTCCCTTGCTAAGAGACTGAGAGGCAGAATTATGATCAGATTTCACTGCAGAGGGAGAAGATAGTAATAATATACAGCTAATTATAATAAAAATTTGGGCATCTGAAAATCTTACTCAGAACCTCATTTTGCATAGTTTATCACCACGGAGTATTTAAAATTCACAAGATTGTAGATGTCCATTTTCTCCCACCTTAGTGCACCACAAAGCTTTATATGATTTATGAATTGGATATTTCCTTGTTTAGCATGAAATTGTGGAGCTGTAGCGATACAGGACTGAAAATACGTATGAATCTTATGGTTAGTTAGTGACAGTAACTGCAGAGTCTCATCCAATGATCTCATCAATGCATAGGGAAATGGGCTCCTCATTCAGTGGATGACCTTTATTGTTCTAGTCTGGAGGGAAGAGAACCTTTCTGAATTTGTAACATTATGAGCACAATAAAATTAACACACTACAACTAAGGAAGAATCAGTATTGTCAACAAACTCTCAAAATAAGGCAAAAACTCATATGATAGATGAAATGGAACCCTGTGAGCTAGGGCAGATTGTCTCACCACAGGTTCCTCCTCAAGAGCTCTGACATGTATACTGACAGGAAGTAGCTTTTTTATCATAAACCTAGAAATTCCGTTCATCTTCTATTCTCCAACATTTTTTAAAAGCACGATCACATATAAATACACTTTTCTGTTACTTCACTTTAGTCTTCACTCTGAACTGTTGAGTAATTTTGAGTCATACAAGAAGTAGAAATAACATTATGCTCAAAATGCCATTTACCTTCACTCAAACTATGTGTTTGTCTTGACTTAGAAAGAGTGACATCCAGAGGCAAAATGTAGTGTGAATGCTTTATGTGTGTGGAGACAGACCGTATCAGTAATAATCACCTTGAAATAGAGTGGGGACCCACAGTCCAGGACATCAGCACAAGCAGAAAGTATCTGTTCATTTGTTCTCCAGAATAAAGCACAATAGCAACATTTTAAATAAATAATTTGATGCAGATTTAGTTTAATTTATCAGGTATGCTTTACAACTAAAAGGGTGATTCATTTAACAACATTTTATATAAGAAACACATTGTCAAATTATACTAGCAAACAGAAATAAAGTAATCCATCGAACCTGTTTAGTTTTTGATATTATCTGACAAGAGTATTCTCCTTAAAAAAGGAAAAGAGAAAAAAATCCGAAGCAGTAAGAGTAGTCAAAGCTTTTACAAGGATATAGCTAAAACAAATCTATTATAACTAGATGTAACTGATTTCTAAAATCAATAATATTACCTTGTTTGTCAACATCTATCAGTAAAGAAAACTGGCAAAAATCATCTCTCACTGGTTTCCATTTCTCTGGTGCAGGTTAAGCATTTCTGGATGTGTGGCGACCTCTTCAGGACACCAGTATCATTGGTCTGAGGTAGCCATGGAATAACAGACATGGTAACTCACAGAGGCCCTGACACTTGCTTACCCATCTGACTTGATAAAAGTAGTGTCTCCCCAACAGAAAGTACTCTATTTGGCTTCTTTTGTAGATCATATGTCCTATGTTATATTCTGGTTGCATATGTGTTCTTTTACATGCAAAACCCTTTGGGAGGAAGTTTCTTATTTTTTTTAGAATTCTCAATCAGAAATAAACAGAGTATGCCTTGAACTGAGACCAACATAACTGGAGAAAGGAAAGAGGAGGAGAGGAAGAAGAAAAGGAAGGAATTTATAGTGCATTTTAATAAAAATAAGGTATATTTTTATAATTTTGAAAGAGAACGTGTATAACTAAAATATAAGAATAAAAATATCACAAATGACAAAGTCATTGGAAACTGAAAATTCTAATCCTGGCAAAAAACCCACAAAATCTATCTGGTAGACTTACATAAAGCTTACTTATACAGCTGTCTAAAACTACTTAGATTGTTTTCATAATTTTAGGTTAAATAACCTGAAAATAAGAAAATCACATCGGAAATGAATTTCACAAAATTCTTAGATGTAGAGATAATTTGTTACTATGTCACTTCCTTTGCTATGCCCATCCAAATCCTTCTCCACTTACAACTACGTAGGTGGGTTAATAAATGTGGTAGTATTACTTTAAAAAAAATTTGCTTTCAATTTGGAACAGAGATAAATGGCTTTGATAAATTATGTTAATTCTATCTACTAAATAGGCCTTAATTGTACTCTTTTCCATTTCTACTATAGTTTAGGCTTTTGTAATATTTTGCCTAACTGGTCGCCCTGGTCTTAAGTGTTCAAAATTTTCATAAAAGAACATTAGCAAAAATTTTAACATCTTCATTAGCAATAACACACATTTAATAGCTATGTTAGGGCCTAAGACATTAAAATAATTACATTCATAATATCTCCTATAATGATAAGGAGTTAAGAGTTAAAATAAACTCATTTTAACAACAGATATCTACTGGATCATCTCTTAAGGAGGAGGAAGAATGGAAAGGAGAAAAGGGTACAGAAGAAAGGAAGGAAACAATCAAATAGCTAACAATGTAGTTGAGAAACAAGGCATTCGTTTTAGAAGATAGTAAGATATAGAACAGGAAACACAAAGGGAAATCAGAGACAGAAAGGCTGAGAGCTGGGATGTATCTCTCTTTTTAATGTCTTTAGTTATTCTAGAGCAGCGGTTCTTAACCTGAGAGGCGCGATCCCTTTGGCGGTCGAACAACCCTTTCACAGGGGTCCCCTAAGACTGTCCTGCATATTAGATATCTACATTACGATTCATAGCAGTAGCAACATTACAGTTATGAAGTAGCAATGAAAATAATTTTATGGTTGGGTCACAATATGAGGAACTGTATTTAAAGGGCCAGAAGGTTGAGAACCACTGTTCTAGAGCATAAGTCAGTAAAACATGGCCTATAGGCCAAATCCAGTCTGCTGCCTGCTTTTGTAAATAAAGTTTTATTAGAACACAGTCACACCTTTTTGTTTACATATCTGCTATAGCTGCTTCTGTGCTACAATGGCAGAGCTGAGTTTGTATAGAGGCCATATGACTTGGAAAACCTAAAATATTTACTATCTGGACCTAAACAAAAACTTCTACAGCAACAATTCATCCATTTTTGTCTAATCCTTTTATTATCCTTGAAAGTTCCAAGTGAAAATCCTGCACATATAATTACAGATATCTTTATAAGCCATGAAATATTGATATCAACATATGAAAAATTAGGAAGCTAGTAGCATTTACAAAATATCACTTAAATAGCATTCACTTCTAAACATCTGCAGTGTTGAACAATTCAAAAGTGACAAATGAAAAATTGATAATTATTAGAAACCTTAAAAGAAATAAATTAGTGATATTAAACTTAGTCCTGGTTATGGCACGTTCACCATTTGCATTCATGACCAGTTACAAGGGACATGGCTAATTGAATCTATCGGATGACAAGTCCATGTACTTACAGTGAAGTTAATGCAGCGGTAAGGAAATGAGCACCATCACTGACTATAAACATGGCCTGTAGGCCATGTGCGCACATAGCTTTCACTTCTGAGAACATCCTTCAGTACTAACCTTCATGATCACATGCATTTAGAAAGTGTAAGGCCTATACTCTCTTAGAAAAGTCATTCTTATACCTCTGATTATATATTTTTCTATTTTGATGTCTTATTTCCTCTACTATTTCCCTTGCATTTTCTCTTGCATTTTCAGTAATTTAACATTAGATGACAGTGTAAGTATATTATGCTCTTTAAAGAAACTTAAAGAAATTTATTTTTTCACACCAAATATCATATAAAAAATATGTATTTAGCCTTGGCCGGTCTGGCTCAGAGGATAGAGCGTCAGCCTGCGGACTGAATGGTCCCGGGTTCGATTCTAGTCAAGGGCATGTACCTTGCTTGCGGGCACATCCCCAGTGGGGGATGCGCAGGAGGCAGCTGACCGATGTTTCTATCTCATGGATGTTTCTAACTCCCTATTCCCCTTCCTTCCTCTCTGTAAAAAAATCAATAAAATATATTTTAAAAATATATGTATTTATAAAAGTCAGGTCTACTATGTGCTGCAAAAATGAAAAAAGATTTCTTAAAAACTAATCTATCTTTCCTTTGATGCGTGAGTTATTCAGCTGTACTATGTGCCAGACACTGTGCCAGGCAATAGAACAGGGTCTCAACATGAATAAAATATGGTTTCATCTTCCAAGAAGTCCCCAGCTATTCCTGCACATGCATGAATATAAAAAAGGCAACGATATTTAAACAACTTCAGAAGAACTGAGTAATTCCAAAAGAGTTTCAAAATAAAAAAATTAAGTAAATTTCTGTTGCCCCCAAGAGGTGAAGAGGTTTCTTCAATTGCTACTGTTTAATAGTAGTGGTTCTCAGATCTTTTCATCATGCAAAATATAAAAAGGTTCCTGATTATACTGTTTCCCTTGATTCTTAATGTAAAAAAATGAGATAAAGTATTTTAAATTCACACTTTACCAGCTGTTGGGGTGGGAGGCATTGAGCAAAAAAGAAGAAAAAAAACCCATGGACACAAACAACAGTTTAGTGATTGCAGGGGTGGGTGGAGATGATGGAGGTATAGAGGGATACATGGTGATGGACGGATACTTGACTTGGGACAGTAAACACACAATACAATATACAGATAATGTGCTGTAGAACTGTGCACCTCAAACCTTTATAACTTTGTTAACCTGTATCACCCCAAGAAATTCATTAGAAACAAAAAGAAATAAAGTATGAAGGAGCAAGAAAAAAAGTAAAATTCACACTTTCTGTTTCCATTCCTCCTGCTTAATTGAGGACTCCTGATATGTGTGGGTCCCATGCACTCAGGCAGAGAGAGGCTCCTCGAGCAGATCAAGAGCAGGCAAGAGAAAACTACTTTCCACAGGGGAGTTTTACCAAACATTCAAGGAAGAACTAAAACCTGTCCTCCTGAGACTACTCCTAAAAATTCAGGAGGAAGGAACACTTCCAAGCTCATTCTATGTAGCCAGCATTACCCTAATACCAAAACCAGATAAAGACAACACAATAAAAGAGAATTATAGGCCAATATCCCTCATGAACACAGATCCCAAAATCCTCAACAAAATCTTAGCAAATCGGATCCAGCAGTATATCAGAAAGATCATACACCATGAAGTAGGATTTATCCCAGGGATGCAAGGATGGTACAATATCCTCAAATCAATAAACGTGATACATCATATAAACAAATTGAAAGATAAAAACCACATAGTCATATCAATTGATGCAAAAAAAGCATTTGACAAAATCCAACACCCATTTTTGATAAAAACTCTCAGCAAGGTGGGAATAGAAGGATCATACCTCAACATAATAAAAGCCATATATGACAAACCCATAGCCAACATCATACTCAACGGGCAAAAACTAAAACCATTTCCCCTTAGAACAGGAACAAGACAGGGATGCCCACTCTCACCACTCCTGTTCAACATTGTACTGGAAGTATTAGCCATTGTGATTAGACAGGAAGAAGAAATAAAAGGCATCCAAATTGGAAAAGAAGAAGTAAAACTGCCCTTATTTGCAGATGACATGATATTGTACATAAAAAACCCTAAAGACTCCATCAAAAAACTATTAGAGACTTAATAAATGAATTCGGCAATGTAGCAGGATACAAAATTAACGCCAAGAAATCTATGGCATTTCTATACACCAATAGTGAACTTATAGAAAGAGAGACTACAGAAGCAATCCCATTTACCATCACACCACAAAAATTAAGATATCTAGAAATAAACTTAACTAAAGAGGTAGGAGACCTCTACTCAGAAAACTACAGGACGTTGAAAAAAGAGATAGAGGAAGACATACACAGATGGAAGAACATACCATGTTCATGGATTGGTAGAACCAACATCATTAAAATGTCCATGCTACCCAAAGCAATCTATAAATTCAACGCACTTCCCATTAAAATATCAATGGCATATTTCACAGACCTAGCACAAACTCTCCAAAAATTCATCTGGAATAAAAAAAGACCCCGAATAGCTGCAGCGATTCTGAGAAAGAACAAAGTAGTTGGGATCTCCATACCAGATATCAAGCTATATTACAAAGCCACAGTGCTCGAAACTGCCTGGTACTGGCACAAGAACAGACATATAAATCAATGGAATAAAATAGAGAACCCAGAAATTGACCCAAACCAATATGCTCAATTAATATTTGACAAAGGAGGCAAGAATATACAATGGAGTAGAGACAGTCTCTTCAATAAATGGTGTTGGGAAAATTGGACAGATATATGCAAAAAAATGAAACTAGACCATCAACTTACACCATAAACAAAAATAAACTCAAAATGGATAAAGGAGTTAAATGTAAGACAGGAAACCATAAAAATACTAGAATTTAAAGGCAACAAAATCTCAGAAATATGCCAAAGCAATTTTTTCACCAATACAGCTCCTAGGGCATTGGAAACTAAAGAAAAGATAAACAAATGGGACTACATCAAAATAAAAAGCTTTTTCACAGGAAAAGAAATCATTAACAAAACAACAAGAAAACCCACTGCATGGGAAAACATATTTGCCAATGTTATCACCGATAAAGGTTTACTCTCCAACATTTATAAGGAACTCATACAACTTAACAAAAGGAAGATAAACAATCCAATCAAAAAATGGGCAAAGGACCTAAATAGACACTTTTCAAAAGAGGACATTCAAAGCCAAGAGACATATGAAAACATGCTCAAAGTCACTACTCATCCGAGAGATGCAAATCAAAACAACAACGAGGTATCATCTGACACCTGTCACGATGGCTGTCATCAATAATCAACAAACGACAAGTGCTGGAGAGGATGCGGAAAAAAAGGATCTCTCCTGCACTGCTGGTGGGAATGCAGATTGGTACAGCCACTATGGCAGATAGTATGGAGTTTCCTCAAAAATTAAAAATGGAACTCCCATTTGACCCTGCGATCCCACTTCTAGGAATATATCCCAAGAAACCAGAAACACCAATCAGAAAGGATATATGCATCCCTATGTTTATAGCAGCACAATTTACCATAGCTAAGATTTGGAAACAGCCTAAGTGCCCATCAGCAGATGAATGGATTAGAAAGCTGTGGTACATCTACACAATGGAATACTATGTTGCTGTAAAAACGAAGGGATTCCCACCATTTGCAGCAGCATGGAGGGAGCTGGAGAGCATTGTGCTAAGTGAAATAAGCCAGTCAATGAAAGAAAAATACCACATGACCTCACTTATTTATGGATAATAAAGACCATTATAAATTGATGAACATAAACAGATACAGAGGCAGAACAGCATTGAATTGACTGTCAAACTATAGCTGGAAGGGTCGGGAGGGTTGGGGGGGAGTTAATCGATCAACTGAAGAACTTATATGCATGCATATAAGCATAATCAATGGACACAAGACACTGGGGGGTAGGGGAGGATGGGGGAAGGTCAAGGGGAAAAATGCAAACTTATTTAACCCTCTTTGTAATACTTAAAGTAATAAAACAAAATAAAAAAACACACACACAAAAAAAACAAAAAAAAGTAAAAGTGCAAAAAAAGAAAACTACTTTCCATTCCAGTGATGATGTAATAAGCTCTATTAACTCTACAACTGTTTGTGACTGTGGAAGATGAGCTCAGCATCACCAGGCTGGTTTTAGATTCAGCAAGGAGAGGTGTCTCTCCTTATCTCTCCTCAAAATCTAAGCAACATACCATGACCACAGGTCCTTGCATTGGGAAAATAGGCAGATCGGTTAGGAAAGGCAGGGAGGTTAATCAAATGAGCAGTATATCTGGTGTGAGCGATCAGAAAACTCAGCTGGGTACAAACAAACAGCATCATGACCCATAGGAGGAAGAACATGCACTACAGACTACAGAGATCCTTGTGTGTTAGATATGCCCTTCCAAGCAATAACCAAATGTTTCCTTCAATGGTTTCAATTCAGCTCTAAAATAGGGGTTACTAAAGATGATGGGGAAAAGCTAATCCTTCTCTCTTCTTATAAAAAAACTAACAGGCATAAATACGTCAGGTGAAACATTTCCCATGTTACATAGTTTTCCTTAAACAAATAAAGTCTTGAAAATGGAAATATAGAAATAAGAGAGAAGCTGTATGTAGTCACACAGCTCTGGGCAGCAGCCAGGGAAGGCCAGAGTCGCAGCACTGGCTGCCTGGGGGAAGTTCACCTGAGACCACTGTGGCTGACACTGCAGTCCTTGGTAGCACATGCACGGACACACCGCGTCCTTAATGTAAAATCACCATCGCCATCACTTTTACCCCATTCAAACCTTTTTCACTGACACCTTTGTTATCCAATTTGTTTCTTCATCCATCTTTGTTTTCTTTTCATCTACTATTGCTTGGTGTCCTTAACAGTGAAAGTAATTTGACACTGGGTATAATTTGAATTGCCTTTTAGTTTTCTCAGAGGCCTTCGTGTCTCTTATTTTAATTTAATCTTACAGACACTGACTATGAGGTAGGTATTGTCAATCCTCTTTTAATGAATTGGGGGAAGGGATTTTTGGATATGAAGAAATACATTTTTTCACAAGACTTATCTTTAAATTTTTAAATCATAGAAAATCTAGGGAAATGTATTTTAGTGCATCAAAATGCCTTGAGATGTGAAAAAGGAAAAAAAAACAACACAGCAAAAGACACTTTCATGTTTTGGCAATGTTAAACCATAGTCACTGGAGAACAGTCCATAGCTGTATTCCACGTTCACATATTTTATTGTTATAATTTCACGTTACAGTAAGTTCCATTGGCCAAGTGTCCCAAGAAGGCAAAATCAGTGCTTCTTCTGCTTTTCTTCCCAGAAAACTTTCCAAAGGAAACTGGTTTCATTCTATGAATCGTGTTTGTTTGTTTTTTAAATAAATTTATTTTTCCTACTGCTAGTTTATTTGTACAGTTAGGGAAATTTCTGAATTTAATGGAAATATATTTTTCTCTTTTGTCTTCCAGTTGTCATTATTATTTGATAATTTGATAAATTATCAAAGCTGATATAACTCACTTTAATATTTTAAATAAAGTATTTAACCATCAAAGCGGTTACTTAAGTAAATGAGTTAAACATCATTCTAGAGTTATTTTTCTGTCACACTAAATTAACAATACTAGAAATGGCAAATATTGGGTACTACCATAATAAATAAGAATTTTTATATTGCCTCATTTTCAAAATCTAGAGGCAAAATAAACTGTTCATTTTAAAATACATATATGTATCCTGGCTAGTGTGGCCAGTAGGAGGTAACCAATCAATGATGTTTCTTTCTCATCGATATTTCTATTTCTTCTATAACCCTTCCTCTCTACCTAAAAATAAATAAAAACATTAAAAACAACAACAACAACAACATATGCAGCCATGCTGGTGTGGCTCAATGTATTGAGCATCATCCTATGAACCAGGAGGTCATGGTTCTATTCCCAGTCAGGGCACATGCCTGGGTTTTGGGCTCAATCCTCAGTAGAGGGCATGCGGAAGGCAGACAATCCATGTTTCTCATTGACATTTCTCTCCCCCCACCCCCCAAATCAATTTAAAAAGCATTTAAAATACATATATGTAGAGTTTAGAAAATCACTACTATCCATTTTCTTTTCTCATCCTCAAATATTTTGTATTGAATCATGATTACTTCAGTTTCACTGATTCACTCATTTGTTTATTCATTCATTTTTCTTTCATCAGTTCCACATTGTTATGTACAGGTCAGACCTTTTCCCTGAATTCTAGGTCTAAATACTCAGCTGCCTACTCAATAGTTTCACAGACATTTCACACTCACTTCAGTTCCAACTTGCCTCCAAATAAACTCACCATGTCACTCACAATCCCACCCCTATCCTCCTCCATATCCAGTGTTTCCTGAGTGAATAGAGACCTAATTCCAATGACACCCAAGCCCACCTCAGCTTCCTGTCCTTGCGTTATGTGAGATCATTTAATATTCTTATAATAAATCTCCGATTGCTTAAGTTCATATAAGCAGTTTCTATTCTTTGCAACAGAAATTAGGCCTCAAGAGGAAATGGTAACCTAACCATTTGTACTTGTTTAATGTAAAAGATCACGTTTGACATTATGAACCAGAAATGTACTTACTGTAATTAACTGAATACAAGTCAGTAATCATAGAGAATGAGGTATAGGCCAACTTTCCTCTATCATTTATATATAACATAAGACAAGGCTAGCCCAGCCAAGCCATGAAATATCTTTAACTACTTTTTGCTCCTTTTCCCCTTTCCTCTCACTCTCAAAGACTTCCACCTGCTCCCTCAAGGCTGCCTTAAAGTCCTAAACAATGTCTCACATATGCTGCCTCTTTCCCACCAGTAACCATAAATCAATCCTTATCTGTCCTCTGAGCCTTTACCTCAAATCTTTCTTTTTTGTTTCCTAAGAAGGCAGCCAGATCCTCTGGTACATTAACTCAAGCCAAGATGTTAACTGATTCTAATATAAGAGAAGGCCTCCTTTCTCATTCCTGGAACATACATGTGACTTTAGGGAAAATTTTCTTAATTAAAATAAACGAAACTAGTGATGGGAAATTATAACACTGAGTAAAGCAACAGAACAAATGGTTTTTAGAAAGGTGTTCTTGCGATATCTTTTGTATGGTAATCACCCTGCATATTCAAATACCAAGCTGCACAAGAAAAAATAGGCTGAACTAGAGAAGGATTACATATTTTTGACACATTTAAACTACTGAACAGTCTTCTCTGTATTTTTGCAAACTTGATCTCGGTGCTAAAAATAAAAGTACAGCTTATTATATTCAAAATTGTAATCAAATGTTGGAACAAGAAAATTAGTCATCAATGCTTAGTCAACCAACTGAGATGATCACATTTCTATGCTAATCCTGTGTTTTTAATTAACAGATAAAGCAGAAGGGGGTATCTAAACAATGGTGTTTAAAAAAATGAAAAAATAAATTTTCAAGCTTTAATTAAGTGGAAAACCAATAACAAAACTATTGCTGCACTTCAGCAACTGTTCATTAAAAAAAAACAAAAAAACCCCTTGGCATATTTCTAAAATTACATTCCATAGGCCGCTGGGTCCTCTTCTGTCTTACTCATGATTATGAAGAGTACAAATGTAGCATGTAAGCCGAGCCAGTATACCAAATACCATTTGGCCTGCTGCCCTGCTGCCCTGCTGCCCTGAATCTGACTGGTCAGCAGACCAGGCAGTGGGATCCCAGTGTGGTGATTCGGAGTGGGTTCCAGGGCGAGTGCCGGCACTCACATACTAACTGCCTCTTTCTTTGAGTATTTTTTTGAGTAAGATAACTCAACCTCCCTAAACATAAGTTTCCCCTAATAACAGTAACTGCATTGTTTTGAGGATTCATTTATTCACCTTTGGACACCAGGCACTGTTCCTAGCTTTCAGAATCCAACAGTGAACAACACAGGGAAAACTTATTGCCCTCACAAAGCCTACATTCTCAGGTATTGAATCTAAAGCCCTCAATTAAGCCTAATACAAGTAAGTCATCAATACACGTCAGCTTGAATGAGACCGAGTAAAATGATGGCATTAGAAGAAGCAGGAATGTATCAGGATGAAGTCAGCAGATCTAAGACCCAGCAGTGGCCCTGTCACTAATTGTCTAGGAGAACTTCACTTAATCTCTTGGGGCCTCAATTATTTAATCTGTACAGTGATCTTAAGGCTCCTTCTACTGGATATATGGCAGGTCATGAGAGAAAGAAAAGATGAGGGGTCAAAAACATTAAAGATAATATTTTCCTTTGCATATTCTGGCTTTATTTTACCATTGAATCAAGCTACATTAAACAGAAAGATGCTTTTTTTCAGTACCTTCAAAGTTTAGGAAAAGCTCAGAAACTAGGTAATTAGTTGCAACTAAAAAATAGAAAAAACCCTCAGGAATCACTGTGAAAAAATGTAAATGACCAAATCTTTAACTTCATAAAATATTAAATCACAAAATACCAACATGAGATAAGAACCGTATCTTTTATTTACCTTAAAAAATATACATCTAACCCTTATCAAAAATCATTAGATGAAACAATCTCCTTCTAGAACATATTTAAGTGAAATGTAATATTATTCCTTTTGGGGAAATCTTAGTTTTCCTAAACTAGTTTTTCCAATGAAACTTAATTGTCGGTTTAGGCCCATCCCTGGCGGGACCGGGCCAAAACTGGCAGTCCAACGTCAAGAGATGTAGTAGTGCGCAAAGCAGCAGGCAGCGAGGGAGGATCCTGATCCCAAGCCCAGGCAGGCGACGCGTCACTCCTGCTCATTCTGCCCCACTGCGCCTGCTGCAGCAGCCACTCGGTAGCACTGCTAGAGGCGGGAGAGGCTCGGGCCGCCACAGCTGTGCTTGCCAGCTGCCCATGGATTGACTGGTCACTTACGGTTTTAAATACATAGATTTCTCAGGGTTTCACAAATTTTGCTCAAATTACTTTTTTTCCCCAGTTAAACACTGTAGCATTTTAGCTTTCTTAAAATTAACCAAATGTATGGCTAGATATTCCTATAGTTAGCCAAATCAAACGGTATACATGACCCTTAGTGAGGAGGACCCTATGTACCTAGCTCAGCCACATGTCTTCTGCACTTCCCATTCCTATGTTGAACTTTTTGTAGTTCCACGATTAAGTCCTGCTCTCCTGTGAAAAACAATGTAACTTTGCAAATAAGTTTCCTTCCGCTGAAATATTTTCTCTTTCTATTCAAGGATACGCGCAACTACAAGTCTCACGCAAATAGTATCCTCTGCAAAACCTGTCCTGATGACTTTCACTATAGCCCCCTTCCTGACAGTTCACACTAGACCCTTGCGATATCACTACCTTGAGATTTTGTGTGTATAACCATTAAATTGCTTATCTCTTTAAATTATTATTATTTTGTTACATCCATCTGAAGGCAGGTACTGTGATTTTCATGTTGCTATCACCCTGGCCCAGAGTAAGCAAGTGCTCACGTGTGTTAAATGTAAGATAGAAATATTGTTCTCAATGGATAAGAAAAACACCCTTACTAAACATAAATTAAATTTGGTCTTATATATAATTTAATTTGTAGAATTGTTAAACCTTACTCCAAAACAACAACAACAAAATCTTTGTGGTAAGAGCAACCAAAACCAAAGAGGAATCAGTACAAGATTTAAAATTAGAAAAGCAAGTCATGTTCTACGGCGCTCCTCCAAAAACACCTTTTTCAGGTACTGACAATGACATAGAATATCATGAAATTAAGATTTCCTTCTAAAACTCCCCATAGATTATGATCTTTAACTCAAATACATACAATCAAGAGTTTATTCTCTCTTTACTTCCCAGGGACATCAAACAAAGGACATGCCACAAAACCAACTTTTAGCAATAATCCTGAATAAGAATAAATCTTGCAGGATCCATCATCAATAAAACCACAACTGTCATTACCATTAAAATGATTATGTCAATCCTCAATCCATTAATGTCAATTAATTAAGTTTAAAACTTTTTCTAGAATGGCATCTAACAATCTAACAGCAGGCCATTGCAAGTAAACATGTTCACCCTCACCCTCCCAACCCCCCAAGTTGTCAGTGTACTTAAAATGTTCATATAAAGTACAAGTAGGAAATAATTTCACCTTGGCCTACAATAAAGAAAATTCAGCTGAATACAACTAAAGTAAAATGAAAATATCCAGTGCTGCTCCGCTATAAATAGAAATAGTTCAATTAGAAACCCAGACTATCAAGAGAACTCTCCTGGAAGTTAAATGGGAATTACAACAAGAGCACTTTCCAAAAGCAGGCCATTTCTTTATGCAGTTACTTGTTTTCATTTTATAGCTTTCATACTTGTTTACCTATAATGAAACACTGCTCTGCTCTTCTTGTAATCAAAACAATAAAACAAAGCCAAAGAAAGAAAATGTGTTCCCCAATAGCTAAGATACTTTTTGGGGAGAAATAATTATTTTCAAGTACTAAATTCCAGTAATCTCTAATCAGGGAGCAGAATAAAATTTATAACTTCATGTAAAATGCAAGGCATATTTAAATTTTTGGCTTTGATCTGTGGGACAAAGACTATAATTTATAGACATGTTTATATTTTAGTAATATTTTGGGATGTCAAGAACGAGTCTTCATATCTTTCATTACCTGAAAAATGAAACTTCTGACCATGTTTTGGATTAATTGATTTTGAAATACCTCATTGGAAATTTTTCCAATGACAAAAAAACATCTTTCACTGTAATAAATACTATATGTTTGATATTGCTTGGGAGAAAAAACACAAAACATGTCTTGAGTTAAAGTTTTAACTATAAATCAATTAAAATTCCATTGCAATTACTACTGCTAACACAGAAATATTGCCACAGGATGACACATAGAAACAGGGTTTTATAGCACAATTCACTCCCATAAAAAATTCAATCCAAAGAATGACTTACAGTGTTATGCATTGGGGAGGTACTAAAATGAATAGAAAAAAAGTGAATTCACCCAATAGAGCAATAAGTTTGAAGAGAAATGAAAGACCACTGGCTAGAGGTAACATAAAATTCATTCAGGAATCATGATTAACAAAATAAGTAATAGCAGATGGTTTAGAAGAAATCAATGGAAGTAATTATAGAAAAATATGTTATTGTTGCTATAACTAGTAAGAAAAATCATGTCAAAAATATTTATAAAGTAAAGACAAAAAATGTTTTGTGCCACAGATGACAAAATTAGGACTTGTGTGTTAACATCTGTCAGTACCTTGACAGATTTGATTAATTGGTCACTGGAATCTTTGTTGCTAATCCTGGAATCCTTCTCAATACACAACACAGAGAGCCACTACCAATGACTGAAAGTTGGCACTGAAACCTATTTGTCATACTTGCTCTCAGTGCCATTATTCAAAATACTAGGGGCCCGGTGCACAAAAATTTGTGCACTCGGGGTGGAGGGAGTCCCTCAGCCCGGCCTGTGCCCTCTCACAGTCTGGGACCCCTCAGTGGATGTCCTATGATGGCCCCAGTCTGCCAGGCGCCTTGTGTGTGTATGTGTGTGTGTATGTGTGTGTGTCACCACTGGAGACCTGCCCCCAGCCGCATCTGAGGCTCG
>PVJC01005497.1:34604-58968 GCA_004026665.1 Murina feae | reverse complement strand
ATCAAAATGCCAAGAGCAAAAGACAAGGAGAGAATCTTAAAAGCTGCAAGAGAAAAGCAGTTAGTTACCTACAAGGGGAGACCCATACGACTGTCAGCTGATTTCTCAACAGAAACTTTGCAGGCCAGAAGGGAGTGGCAAGAAATATTCAAAGTGATGAACAGCAAGAACCTACAGCCAAAATTACTTTACCCAGCAAGGCTATCATTCAGAATTGAGGGTCGGATAAAGAGCTTCACAAACAAGAAAAAGCTAAAGGAGTTCACCACCACCCAACCAGTATTATATGAAATACTGAAAGGTATCCTTTGAGAAGAGGAAGAAGAAAAAATAAAGATAAAAAATTATGAACAACAAATACATATCTATCAACAAGTGAATCTAAAAATCAAGTGAATAAGAAATCTGATGAACAGAATAAACTGGTGAATAGAATAGAATCAGAGGCATAGAAAGGGAGTGGACTGACAATTTTCGGGGGTAAAGGATGTTGGGGGTGCGAGAAGAGACTGGACAATGATTGTACACCTATGGATGAGGATGGGGGGAGGATGGGGATAGAGGATGGGGTGGGAACTGGGAGGAGGGGAGCTATGGGGGGAAAAAAAGGAACAACTGTAACAATCTGAACAATAAAGATATTTAAAAAAAGAAATTGTGGTTTTGCTATAATGGAAAGCATGAAGGCATGAGGATGCATTTTGAAGGAAAAAGAAAGTGGATTCTAAAGCTGGCTATTTCTGAAAGTTGTAAGTTTCTAAAGAAAGATTTGTGAAAGTTGTAGAAAGCTTGTGAAAGTTGTAGAATTTTGTGAGAAGAAATGTTGAAATGAAGTTATATAAGTGAAACAGGCCTGTAAGCCAGGACAAGTAGAGTAGGGAAACTGGGACGGTTAAACAGCAATTTGAAGCCAGCTAGTAGATCTTGTCTTTCCTAAACCAAGGACACTTAAGAGTAAATGATTTGCCTTTTGCCTCCCTAACCAGAGTGTAAATAGCTTATATCAATGTACTCAGGGAGACTGACAGCAGAAATCCAATTAGTGTCATTTGCTGACCACACCCAAGGACAAGTGAACTTAAAAATAAACCTAATTTGAGGTAGTCTTTTTCTACTCTGTGAATAGGGAAAAGATCTTTCCTGTTTTTCTACACAGGAAGCATAAGTTTTATAAATTACAGTCCTTCCAGGGTTTGAATTTTAAGAAACTTTTTATTGATCTAGAATTGGCTTTAGATCACTCTAATAAGCCCTATAATGCTTCAAGTATTTGTTATCTCTCTCATGAAGGAATATTTTCTGATTAAGGTACAGGGGAAGCTTTGTCAAATAATAACAACAGTATTACCTTTCATTTATAGTTCTAATTATTAATCTGGAATATTGTGTTTTGCAGAAAGGACAAGATTCCATTGCAAATATTGCTCATTCTTAAACTTTTTGTTTTTCAGATTTAAGGAAGCATTTTTAAAGCAATTTGGTAAATTATACATTTCTCTCCCTTCCTGCCCCTCCAGTATTTTGGCAATTCTTAATAAGTGGCAATACATTTGTTTACATGAATTAATAAGACCTGTTTCCAATGTAGCTATATTAGCCAAGATAAAAACTGAAATTGGTCCTGCTGATGGCATCCATGGCTTTGCTGCCTTTTGCAGAACTTGATCCATTGAGCATTTCATGGGAATCCCTTATAATCCACAAGGGCAGGCCATCATTGAACGTCCCATGCTACCCTGAAGGGTTTGCTAGTAAAACAAAAAAGGGGGAATATGGAACTCAGGGACGCTGCTATAATACTATCTAAAGCACTCTTCACCCTTAATTTTTTTTTAATTTGAATTATCATTTTCAATTCTCAATAACCCCATCTCAGAAACCACAAGTCTTGTGTAGATATGTGGACACTAATAACTGGATGAGACCCAATGAATTATTAACATGGAGAGAGGATATGCATGTGTTTCTACCCCCAAAGGGCCACTGTAGATTCCAGTTCTCAGAATTAAACCCTGCCATGGCATGGCAGGGAACCAATCCTCCTGTGCCGTGAAGAATTTGGGCCTAGATACTCTGCAGCCCCAAACGTTATGGACCTGGACCTGGCACAATAACAACATAGTGGGTACTTAAAAAAATAGTACTATCTCTCCATGATACATTAATATAATTATACTAAGGGCCCGGTGCACAAAAATTTGTGCACTCAGTAGGTCCCTCAGCCCGACCTGTGCCCTGTTGCAGTCTGGGACCCTTCTGGGGATGTCCACCTGCTAGCATGCCTGGTCAGCCTGGGTGAGGGGCTTATGGCTATTTGCAGGCTGGCCAAGACCCCCAGTGGGGTCACTCACCCCATTGTGGTGTGGCCAGCGTGGGTGATGGGCTGAGAGGCGTTTTCAGGCTTTCAGGCTGCCCACAGCTCCCATTGACCCAATGTGCCAGCAAGGCTGGCTGGAAGCAGATTTCTGGGGTTTATTTATCTTCTATAATTGACACACTGTTCCTTTAAGCCGAGGCCTAGGCAGGTAAGGAAGCATCCTGTCTGCTTCAGCTCTGTGGCTTCTATAATTGAGACAATGTTGCCCTTAGTAGTCAGGCCAGCCTGCTGTTTGTCTCAGCTCCAAGGCTTCTATAATTGAGACAATGTTGCAAATATGTTGTTGCCTGGAGCACAGAGGGGCCCAGGCGGCTGGCAAACACTTTCACTCCTGCTGCAAAGGAAACTGCCTGTTTACTCAGCTCTGTGAGTGCTGACCTCCATCTTGGCTGGGTTAATTTGCATACAGTCGCTCTGATTGGCTGGTGGGCGTGGCTTATGCATCCCGAAGAAACGGTTAATTTCAATATTATGCTTTTATTAGATTAGATTGATACAGTTTTAGGATTTAATTTCCTAACCCTCATTCTGTTTAAAACTCTGCAAAATGTCATACATAGTATAAGCTTTGAGAACATACAATCATATGATGTCAGGAGATCAACACCATCTTCATCAAATGTAAATAGAACCAATAAAATCTATTCATCAGTACATAGGGCTAGAGTACAGCTTTTGAATTCCCAAAGGAAGATTTCTGAAAGTTAAGAGTTTTGATACTGGAGTCAGATATCCTGGGTTATAATACTGATTCCACACTTATTAGATGTGTGACATCAAGGAACTCAGTAACTTCTCTGTGCTTCAGTTTCAACATCTATACAACAGAAATAATAGCACCATATTCTTAGGGTTGCTGGGAGGAATAAGAGTTAATACATTAAAGTAATTAAATGAAAACCCAGAATATAGTAATTACTAAGTAAATGCTAGCTATTTTGTATTTTCATTAACATGATTATGACTGTTACTATTATTATTATTATTACATTCATTTTACTTTTATTCTTTAAGGATAAAAAAGTGTTTTGAAAATTAAAATAAAATAGCAGAAGTGAGAGAGTGCTTTTAGGCATAGTTCTTTAAACTTCACAGTAGGTGCTATATATTGGACTCTAAGTTTGAATCTATTGAGTAAGAAAGTTTCAATGAATTCAAAACTAAAATCTATCAAATCTGAATTCTTAATATTCAAAATAAAAAAGTAGTCAAATTCTCATTCTGCTGAAAATATATGATTATTCTTAACTTCAAATTATATTAATTTAGTACATGATTCAAGTAAGCTCCTGTTGGATAGGAAAAAAGTGATATTACTCAAAGAAATAAAACCGAGTTCTCTCTCTAGTGCAACACTAACTGACTAGAGGGAAGTGACAGGAACAGAGATGACTAGTAAAGGAGGCTAATTTTAAAACTCAAAGAGAAATAGATAAGAAGACCTGCTAGCCCAGTGAATAAAAGTTATTTTTGTGAAAAATGATTAATGCTCATATAAAAGAAATCTTTGATGTAATCTTTGATACACTATAACTCTTCAAAAATATTTTTTACATCTTAGTGTAGAGAAGGTTCTTTATAAAGAGAGCAAAATGTTCCACATTTCAATTCTCATCCTGCTAGTGCGCACTCCTCACCATTGAAAATGGTGTTCTTACCATGAGATCTTTCTGTTTAAGAAAAATAAATAGGTCTCTCAGAAGACCCATTCTAGGAATTGTATCATCTAAACATGTCATTATATGTGACTTTGTAGGTATTTTAAAAGGCAACTTGGGTTGCTCCTCATTCTACTGAAATGAAGAGCAGGAAGAAGCCCACTTTTTCTGGAGGTCTTGGAATCTGAAACCAAAAGTATCAATTTGAAGTATTTCAAATTTTAAGTTAAAACAAAATCGAAACAGAAAAACTGCAGAATTCTATGGTTGATGAGATAGGCCCAAGATGGGTGTGCTAAAATTTTTACCATCAACTTATACTGAACACACCTCAATGTTCTCAGAACCTACTGAAAATATAAAATTTTTATTCTCAGGACATAACATTGATATTTTTTAAAGAACAAAATAATCTATTTCACAATGTTCTATGAAATAATTAGTGAGATTGTCTTATAAACTGAAAACCCAGATTTTGTTTTTGATAATGCACATTTCACTTGAAATGTGTGTTCTAATGATTTTAATTTTTATACAGATGTATCCTTTTTAAAAAATTTAAGATTTGGTATCAAATAATCTTGAAAATACATACCTTTGACTATTCAAAGAAACTGAAATTGTATTAGTGAGCTTTTAATCATTTAAAGCAATAGAATAGCTTCTACCTTCTATTTTCAATAGGACAAGGCAGCGTTAAAACAAGGCCATTCCATCAGAGAGGCTTGATTATTTCTTCAGTATTTTAAATTATGCATATGATTGGTGACACAAATACATGTCTAAGTGGTTGCAAATTTTAAAAAATCAATATTCTCAAAGAACTAAAATTATGCCCAATCATAAATAACAAATTAATTCACCTGCATATTTTGATTTACAACTTACCGTGAACACGAACGTTTTATAAAAGAGAAGTATCTTTCACATCAACTTGTGTTCATTGTATTTCATACAAATATGGTTCAAATCAAACATAAGGCTCTTCCAATAGAAGATACTTAGAACTGTTCACGCTCTTTCCTTTCCCAGATGATGTGGTGTAAGATATGGACTGCCATGTTGCACCAAACCTACAGCAACAGGACCATTGTTCTCAAGGGAGACAGCCTACGCGGGAATGCAGTGGTGCACTCTGCAAGGAACGTGGAAAATAGCATATCTCACCTCTGTACAGTACACAACAGACAATTATGATTCAACTGTTTAAATTATAATCAGTTTGACAAATGTCCACAAGCGTCTTCATTCTATTTGATATTTTCCCTAAGACAAGGCAATCACACACCCAGACAATTCCATCAGGGAAGCTTGTTAGCTGCTTAGTCTGTTAAGCCCTGGTTGCCATAGCATCTAGAGTTGAAAAAGCTGCAGATTGGCATGAAAAAGCATGTCGACAATTGCCCTGTCACAGCATGCAAGCCAGGTCTGCTCAAAGGCAGCACACTACAAGTTTTCTTTCCCAGTTTGCACTACCCCATGCTGTTTAATAATATCCATTTACTGGTATTGGGATTGATCTAGCTCAGTGTAAAATTCATATCCAGCGAGACTTTGCTTTTCACATGGAGTGAGATTCTTTAACAAATGGGAGTATGGCAATTAATTTAGAAACATAATACTGTATGAACTATAAGAAGTATATTTAGATTTAATAGAAAAACTGTCCAAAATTTAATGCACAGTTCTTTAAAGGGCCAAACAGTTTTATTTGGGCAATTTTTCAGTTGACTTTCTAGTCATTTCTGAACCTAGTTAGTCATACTTTGAAGATGACAGATAGCACTCAAAATTCAGTAGGACATTTTCAAATATGTTTTAATGGTGCCATAGTTATTTCTTTATGTGCATGCTGTAATTTAATTAAGGATGTATATTTCTATAATAACTATAATTTAATTAAAGATTAATATTGTGAACACTGAAATTATAGTCTAGAGAACAGTGTGCATCAATGTTTTATTCCCAGAGGGATCATATGCTTGGTGGTGATAAATTACTATGTATTAATAACAAAAAGTGGGTTTCTACCAAAGGGTATTCAAACCCCTGACAACTCACAGACTTATACAGGGCATAGATTTAATTAAAGTAAAGCATGTTTACAAGCAACCATTGTTAACTTATTAAAACTGTGTGAAAATATAATTTTACATAATGGTGAGACTCAAGAAATAAATTTTTTTCAGATATTTTTATTTGAATTATTCAGTCTTTCCTTCTTCTATTACCTCCTATTTTACTCTGTCACTTCAATTGTGTGTTTTTTTCAGTCCCACAAAGAAAGGTCTTAAAATACATATTCAAGAGCACAATTAACCTAGCAAACCAATAAATATTTCAAATATAGGAATTTTTTACATTTTCTGAAATACTTGTTCTTCCCATTGATATCTGTTGGTTTGTTCTTCTAATATCACAAAATCATATTTAACTAAGTAAAAGTTGTCTCATTCTTTGAACATTACATGTGAAAAGAAGTTGAGAGTTTACCGTAATACAAGAAAGAGAAGTTGTTAATACTTATGCTAAAATATTCCTGAACTACAGAAAACCTTTTTCCTAAATAAAATAATCAAAGATGTTTTAAACAGAATTATCAAAGCATAACACCTTGAGTTTTATATAGCTATATATCTCAATATGAAAATAGTATCACTGGCGGGCCTTTTCAGACTATAAATTTAAATCCCTCACTTTCTAGGAATTCTCAAAATCTTGGGATAAAAGTTAATTCACATATGGTGTCCATGAATGTGTTTTCTTATACCACATCTTCCAGTTAGGAAAAAAAAAAAAAGCTGTTTACTTGTTAAAGGTCTCTTTTTATAAGCTTGGATGACTCAAAAACACCTTCATTTTAACACATGGAATTTGGCAAAGGAGTTAACCATGTTACCATTTGAAAGACTGATATTTTGAGAGAGAGGGAATTAAAAACAAGAGATTAAAACTGAAGATGGCTTTTGTGTATAGAACATAATTTTTCAAGTATATTTTTTAGTATGAGGACTTAGTACTGAAATTTATCTGCCAGAATACCTGTAACGTACCAGAGCTACAGTTATCGTGAATGAACAATGGCAAGTAGAGCCACAAGCCTTACCCTGGTGTACCAAGTTAAAAACAAACCCACAAAACCTTAGTATAGCATCACAATCATCTAAATAGATAAACGTATGTGTCAAGTAAAAGTTAACAAAAGTTTGAAATAAAATTTCTTCTATTTACACTTTTCCTGAAAAATTGTATTCAAACTTTTGTTAGTTCATGTCTCATCTCCATTCATACGCAACGCAATGCAGTGCGATTCTTTAATGGATTAAAGGAGGTACCGCCTCTTAACCAGGCTTTAGGATGTGCATATTTTTCTACAGTCTTCAAAGTACTCAGTGTGCAGAGTCTAAGAACTTGGTTGCATGGAAATGAGAGCTTATGCTTTAACGCAAAGTACCTTTGCTTTGGTCAGGATACCTCAAATCTTCCCTGTAATTCAAATGCTGTTTTTGTCCATGATTTACAAATAAGTGCTAGTCTTCACGACCGCACTGTATTAACAATATCCATTGCCACTATATTTTTTAAAATTATGTAGGAACTATATCGCCTTTTTATACTTGATTTACTTCATGTTTATTCTTCTACTGTGAAATTGGAAATTAAATGATTTTTCTTTTCTGAATTGCTTAGAATTTGTGGGAGTGCTAGCATTATTACTTTTGGACATCCTCTCCATAGAATCTGCCTCTCAGACATTCTGATTATTGCCAATTTGAAATTATACAAGAAAATGTTGATAAACCCTGATCAAAGGAGAAAAAGTTGACTCATGGTAGCAAGTAGGTGGCATTTTGCAATGCCAGTTTCTTTCAGAATACAAAGGATGAACATCCTAATAAAGATACTACACTGCTTTATTTCGCAAAATAAACGCATCCTATTTATCCCTCGCGTGAAATACTACCTTACACGACATGTAGGTTTCCTGTAAGCACATGCATTCTTGGGTAAAGTAGTTCTTGTTTTTCTGGGTGATTTTGCCTCATTCTGAAATTCTCTTCACCTGAGTGAAAGCACATTAACTGCTAGATAGGCATCACACTGATGTCTCCATGCTGTCGCATACAGCCGTGAATTTGCTACGATCTGTTTAATCAGCAGTGTATTGATTTTCCGCGGCTTTCCTTCATTTTAGCCCCATAGCAGGCTTCTGTAATTTCCTTTGGACAAAGTGTAACCAAACTGTGCTAAGTGATGTTGATTTGCAGGCAAAAGTAAAGGGGTAAATATAAATTAACAAGCTATAAACATTTTACAAGTGGGGAGTCAATAAAAACAGTGTCTGCAGTTTCTTTTTTTTTAAAAAAATTATTTGCAGCAGATTGTTAACAAACGTGTCCAAAGAAACTGACATGAGTCTGAGAATAATTTTTGTGCTTTGTGATTAAGAATTGATCAGTCTAAAAGCCTCGGATGCAACTGAATCACCCATAAGCTGCTGGCCTGAAAAGGCTCAGCAGGGGCTGGTATTTGTTTGTTAAACTCCCATGATTCCAAGTAGATAATTGGTCTGTGAAGTTCATGGCAGAATCTGAATTTGCTTTCTTGCTTCCCAGCTGGCTGAGCACTGGTTTATAGACTTCTGTGTACAAATTTAGCCAGCAGCAAACCTCACATCTTTAATATAAAAGGTGTTTTGTTGTGTTTTTCAGGTGCTGAGTGGAAAGCCCACACTCCAGAAGCTCATTAAAAGGGCCAAGTTACAGTACAGGTTTATTTCTGTCACAGCCGTTTCTGCAAACAGTGACAAGGATTAATATGTTTCTTTAGTACTGGAAAAAGCTTGACACAATCCCTTGTGAATTTGATCATCTGTTTCATTGCCTGTGTAAGATTCAATCTTCCATTATGTCCTGAAGTTACAGCTGTAAACTCATGCCGGTAAGAATTTATAAGCTATTTCAGAAGCCTGGGGCGAAATTAATTGTTTTAGTCAACAGTCACTTGTTTATTTATTATTTATTTCATACCTCTCTACTGTTGTCTTTTTGCACTGATCCTCCTCAAAGTCAAAATTATCTTGGCTCTCGGTCTGAATGCAGAGCAAAATATAGGGACGTGGGGAGCTCATCTTTCCAGGAGCTTTCAAAAAGTTGCTGCAGATCAGTGTGTGGTGGGAATGTGGTCCACCCAAAATGTTTTATGAAACCATGCTGACTCTTCTTTCCTTGAAGTGAAAATTCCTTATTAAAAAGCAACAGCTGCACAAGCATGATAACTTTGTGTTCTGTGTAATCATGTGACATTAGGTTTTAGCTGCTAGTGGTTGCTGTTTCTGGGACATGATATGACATGTGGCACATGCAAATCCCACTCAACTGCAAACTGTATCATAAAAGATTCTGTTTTACACCAAATTAGATAGGCACAGAGCTACTTACAATTTTCAAAAATTAAAGTTATAACATATGCTATATGGATACCATTAAACGAGTAATCCTTTAAAGTGATAAATTCTCAAACCCTAGTAAATGTGCCCGAGCTAGAATAATCCAAGTATTTTGAGAGAATCCCTTCCACATGTATCAAGGTTAGTTAGTTCCAATGGTCTGAAAAACAATATCATGTCAAATGAAGTCAACAATTATTTTAGGCACATCACAACTTATACTAGTGTTCTGTCCAAATTGAAATAAATACTATACTATATGCAAACTCTCTCTCTCTCTCTCTCTCTCTCTCTCTCTCTCTCTCTCTCTCAGGAATACTTATTCTTTACCTACCTTATTATGGCAAATTATATACTACACTAGAGTCCTAGTGCACGAAATTTGTACACTCAGTGGGGGTCCCTCAGCCCGGCCTGCACTCTCTTGCAGTCCAGGAGCCCTTGAGGAATGTCTGACTGCTGGCTTAGGCCCGCTCCCCACCTAAGCCAGCAGTCAGATGTCCTTAGCACTGCCACGGAGGCGGATGAGGCTCCTGTCACTGCTTCTGCGCTTGCCAGCCATGAGTCCGGCTTCTGGCTGAGTGGTGCTCCCCCTGTGGGAGCCAACTAACCACCAGGGGGCAGCTCCTGCATTGAGCATCTGCCCCCTAGTGGTCAGTGTGCATCATAGCGACCAGTCTTTCTGCAGTTTGGTCTATTTGCTTGTTAGCCTTTTATTATATAGGATTAGAGCTTCACATTAAAAAAGTATCAAAATTTCAAACTTTATTTAAAAGTGCAAGACACAAACAGAAGGATCCCTAATATTCCATTTGTGTGAACTTTATAAGAGTTGGTGAAAATTATTGCAAGATTAGGATGAAGCAGTATATTCGTTTGTGCAGTATTTGAAATTAAACCTTAAGCTTCCATTATTCTTAACTGGAGTTGTGTGCCTAATTCCCAATGCACCAGAGACATTTTAACCATAATAACTGATTGTAATACAGCCAGATCCTTACACCTGCCAATTTGCTGCCCTCCAGCACCGAAAACAAAAATAAAATGGTAGCAAAAGAACTGCCAAGCAAAACACACTCTGCCCCTCACGTACACTCCCTTCTATTTCCAAAAACAGAACCTTTACTTCTTGTTTTCCATCAATAAACTCAGCTTTGATATTTAAAAAATTTTAAGAAAAAAGAGATTTGCATGACATGCCAATAGCAAAATAATTATTAAAATGGTCATCTCCTTTAAATATGTGTGTTCCTTAAAACATTGTTAAATACTGTGAGTGTTTCATTGCACTTTTAATTGGGAATTAAGACCTAAGCCATACAATGCAAGTATTAGAATGGCAACCACTTATTTTACTGAATAGCTACAAAATTTGTATTCAATTTTGTTCATACATAAAAGCCCTGTGATTCATTAAAAAGGAATATATCATTAAGATATATTTGGGTTAATAAAGTTGCATTCTTTCTTTTTTTTTTCATTCCTGGTGCTTTTCTATTATATCTCATAAATGGCAGCCCAATTATTTCTGTTTGTATTTTGTAGTAGCTTAAAGAATTTGTCAACATTTAAATGAGGTTTCCCTCCTCCCAAATGGCAACCATCAATTTGTTCTCTCTATCTATGAGTTTGTCTCTGTTTTGTTTGTTTATTTTGTTTTCTGTTTTTTTATATTCTACATATAAGTGAAATCATATGATATTTGCCTTTGTCTGACTTATTTCACTTAACCTAATACCATCTAGGTACATTGATGGCATTGAAATAGCAAGATTTCATTTTTCTTATGGCTGAGTAATATTCCATTTACATATGGGCTACATCTTCATTTCATCATTTACTCATGGGCACTTAGATTGTTTCCATATCTTGGCTATTATAAATAATGCTGCAATGAACATAGGGCTGCGTATATCTTTTCAAAACAAGTGGTTTGGATTTCTTCGGATAAGTACCCAGAAGTCAAATTGCTGAATTATATGGAAGTTCAATTTTCAATTTTTTGAGGAGCCTTCACACTGTTTTCCATAATGGCTGCACCAATTTACATTTCTACCAACAGTGCATGAGGGTTTCCTTCTTCCACATCCTCACTAACACTTGTTGTTTGTTGATTTTTTAATGATAGCCATCTGACAGGTGTGAGGTGATGTCTCATTGTGGTTTTAATTTGCATTTCTCTGATGACTAGTGACATTAAGAATATTTTTACATATCTATCGGCCACCTGTATGTTCTTTTCGGAGAAGTGTTTATTCAGCACCTCTGCCCATTATTTAATTGAATTCTTTTTGCTTTTTGTTTGATGTTCAGTTGTATGAGTTTCTTATATATTTTAGATAATCATCCCTTATCAGATGTGTCATTGGCAAATATTTCCTCCAATTCAGTAGGGTGTCTTTTTATTTTGTTGTTTCCTTTGCTATACAAAGACTTTAGCTTGATGTAGACCCATTTGCTTTTTTTCCCTTTATTTCCCTTGCCCAAGGCGATATATCCGAAAAGAACATTACTAAGAGCAATGTCAAAGTGTTCGCTGCTTAGGTTTTCTTTGAGGAGTTTTATGGTTTCAAATCTTATATTTAAGTCATTAATCCATTTTGAGTTTACTCATATATTGTGTAAGAAAGTGGTTAGTTTTATTTTTTTGCATGTATTTGTCCAGTTTTCCCAGTGCCATTTATTGAAGAGACTTTTCCCCATTGTATATTCTTCCTCACTTATCATAGATCAATTGACCATGTAGATGTGGGTTTATTTCTGGGCTCTTCATTCTGTTCCATTAATCTATGTGTCTCTTTTTAAATATTTTTTATTTATTTCAGAGAGTAAGGGAGTGACAGAGAGAGAGAGAGATGGAAACATCAATGAGAAACAATCATTGATCAGCTAGATGCCTCCAACATACTCCACAATGAGGTTCAAGCCCACAACCCAGGCACGTGCCCTGATCAGGAATTGAACCGTGACTTCTTGGTTCATAGGTCAGTGCTCAACCACTGAGCCATGACAGCTGGGCTATGTGTCTATTTTTATGCCAATATCATGCTGTTTTGGTTACTGTAGCCTTATAGTGTGATTTTATATCAGATAGTATAGTACTGCCTACTTTGTTCTTTGTTCCTTAAGATTGTTTTGGCTCTTTGGGGGTCATTCTGGTTCCTTATAAGTTTTAGGATGATTTTTAACTCTATCCTTCAACATTTAATATATAGAATAGCAAGAATTCATACATTTTGATTAACTTTAAGATTGTTGGGAACAAATAATATTTTTATCACATAGAAGACAATTGATTATTACTCCATATACAAAAAAAATCATGGTTCAGCCCAAACTAGCAATTAATAATCTTTAGGCTTTATATTACATCTTAATATTTCATGCCAAATGTTTATGATTTCCAAGGCTATTGAACACATATGTGGATATCTATATTTTATTGGCTATATTGTAGGATCCTGAAGATGGGATAGATGTCATTTAACTTTTAATCAACACTAAGCATGTATTTGACATTCAGTAAATACTTATTAAATTGAATAAACCAAGGCTTTCAAGACATAAATTGCCAATATATAGTATCTTAATAGATTATACCAATTCTCATCACTTATAGCAAAGATTATTAATCAGTTTTTAGGTCAATACATTATAATTAGAAATTGCTGCACAGACTGTACTAGTATTTTTATGCCTTCTAATGGAAAATCAGATGAATAGGAATAAAAAATGAAAACAGAAGACAATATCTGGCATGCATATTTGAATGTTGCATTACTCCTATAAATAAAAAATTAGGTGGTTTAGGAAATAAAAATTAAAAAACAACAACCTCTAATAGTCATGATTTTTTGGGGGGTGGGTGTGGAGAGGGGAGGTAGTATAGAAGTATACTACCCTATGAAAGTATAGAACCCTATGAAACATTAGTAAAAATGTAAATAATTAAAAGAATGTTATAAAAGTCATGATTGCTATAGATTTATAAGAATACTAAGCAACCCATATCATTCATTAGAAATTACATGTAAAACCTATAAAGAATCAATTTTGTGGCTGTTTGATTTGAGTAAATAAGCTGCCTGGTCTTATATTTACCATGGAAAAAACCCTCTTCTTTCCCCTCTGTATCTCTCAAGGAATCTCTCTCCCTCCCCCTCCCCACTGACACCCCCAGCCTAAGTTCCAAAGGCCTTTCTTTTGACCCTGTAACTCATTTCCTCAGCCCATTTCTTCTAAGGCTCATTTTTTTCTACTTCTGTGACTTTCTAAATAAACTTTCTGTTATGCGTCTTATCTCAGAATACTTTCTTAGCCAGACCTCAAGTATCAGGGTTGCTGGACCGAGGTCTAACACCTGGTGCCATTTTATTTCACTGCCAACATATGGAATTCCACCCTTTTCCCCATTTGAAAACAGACTCCGCCTACTCAATGAGAGAGTATAATTTAGTTATAAAATGTACAATCAAATGTGTTGAGTAAATGTGTTCCAGTAAGGCTGTCTGAAGTATGTTATGTCTTTATCACAGGATGAGGTGTGAAGAATTAATCACTAGACTAGTTTAGGGAAAAGCTGCCTACACTGTGTCTCTATCAGAAAAATCAATCATAAAAAATCCTAGACAAAATTTCAATATGGCATTTTCACTTAGTATATTGTACATTATAATTTCATTTTAAAAAAATATATTTTATTGAGTTTTTACAGAGAGGAAGGGAGAGGGATAGAGAGTTAGAAACATCGATGAGAGAGGAACATCGATCAGCTGCCTCCTGCACATCTTCCACTGGGAATGTGCCTGCAACCAAGTTACATGCCCTTGACCGGAATCGAACCTGGGACCCTTGAGTCCACAGGATGACGCTCTATCCACTGAGCCAAACAAGTTAGGGCTATAATTTCTAGTTAAACTAAATTATTGACTTGTCTACTCGTGCTAGTATATGCTGCATGAAAACAAACACATTACCAAAAACTCTAGAAACTAAGACAAATATAATTTTTTAAAACAAACTTTGAAAACAACTATATGTAGCTTTAGTTAGTTAAAAACAATCAAATGTTTTAAATTATTAAGAACCTCTTAATTGAGCAAAAAAAAATATTTTTATATTCAAGCTAGAAGAACTTCCACGAAATATTCCCATGGCTACTTTAGTCTCTTTTTAGATTTAGAAATGTCTCCTACAACTTCTGTTCTCAGATATTAAATCTTAGAGTAGGTAGGCATTAAATTAAGTTGTATAGGTATATGATAGAAATCCAAGGCACATTTATAAAATTTAAATTTTAAAATTTATAGGATAATTTATGACTAATGTCTTTGTTGCCTTCTCTTTGCAGTTAAGTGATGGTCTCAGTTTATTCTGGTAATAAAGCATTGTTCTGGGAAATGAATTCATATCTTTAGTTCTCTTCTATTTAACCTTTAGGGTCTTGTTAAGTGGAAATTATTCTTTGTTCCCTCAATTTTCTTTATTCTGTATTTACTATGCCTTTTCATTAAAAAATGTTTGAATTGATGAATTAGGTACACACTCTAATGCACTGAAAACTGTAGCTGCCTTTAGTCCAAATAACTTCATAAAGTTAGAAAAAGTTAATGATCAATTCTACGCGAGTCAGGAGTATTACAGATTATACTTATTTGTGTCCACACTGAACAAAATGAAATGTCTAATTTGTGCTCTTTTGGCTTGTCCTCATTCATCCACTAATTTTTAAAATTATTTTATCCCTGAATATCAGGTACATTTACTTTAGTCTTTATACAAAGTATACACATTTCAATTAATATAGGTGTCATCGTTGTACATGATATACCCTAAGAAATTTCATAATTAAAATTACAGAAGAATAATAAGTATTTACACAGTGCCATACAAATACATTGATCTCATTATAATCAATAATCTATATATATAAAAGCCCAGTGACCATTACAGCAGAACAACCAGAACGAGAATGACCAGTGGCTATGACATGCACTGCGGCAGCCAACCAGCCAGATCCAGGCCCTGATTGCCCTCACCCCCAACCTCCCTCAGCTCCTCCCCCCTGGCCCCACCCCCGATTGCCCCCTCACACACACCTGCTGGTCATGGATACAGGGAGCACACGACTGAGCAGACAGCACCCCTTCTGAGGGAAGACACCCACCAGGTATACAAAAGGTATTCAGAAGGTGCTCAACGGGGAGTCCGCATGGGTTTTGTTCACACCTTTATGCTGCCCCCCACCACCACCACCACAAAGCTGAAGGAAGCCTGATCCAGGAACCCAGTGCTGACCACCCACACGGAGAAGCAGCGTGTGATAAACATCTTGTTCCCCAGGTGCCTGAGTCTGCCTCAGGAGGAAGACGCTGCAGACCCGGAGCAGGAAGATCGAGACTGAGACAGAAGGTCTGGGAAAAGCAGGACTGCAGATGGCCGAGTTCTGCATTTGCTGCCCATCCTGCTCCCTGGCCCCCTCCGTGTGTGAAGCACCTGCATGGACGCCCTTGGGTGGAGGCCTGTGAGTGAGTGAGTGAAGAACTGTGGCTGTGCCTGTGGCTGTGCTCTGCCTCCTGCCCTCCTGGATAAGCAGGAAACATATTTACTCGCCAGAATCTAAAACCCTCTTTATTGGTAATAGCGCAAATAATGCAAGACACACACACGTTTCTAAACAGGACTCTGTCCGGCTGCATGTGAACCCAGATGCAAGGTGTGCTCTCCGCTGAGGAGGCTGCAAAGTCTGCTCCTCTCTCCAATGCACACAACCTGGAGAGATTTATAGGGGAAAGGAGATAAAAATAAAACAAAACAGCAACAAACTCTGAGGCTGCTGCAGATGCCATCAAATCCTCCACGTGGTGGTGATGTCAGAGCCCATCTCCCGGCACCCAGGGCGAGCTGCTGACACCTGCCAGGTCGCCTGGCACCGCCTCCTCCACCAGGCCCCTGTCAACCTCCCGCCAGCTCCTGGAGGCAGGTGGGCTTGCGGATGGAGGGATCAGTGTAAAGCAACCCTATTGGTGCAGCACAGACACGTGTGGGGTTTTTGATGCGAGAGAACCCATAACATCCTTCAGGAACCTGTTTTTAACTGTTTGAGATCACGCTCCCAGCCTTGGCGACTCTCAAATAGGCCTCAGTGATTCCATTCACGCAATCCAAAGACTGGCCCGAATTTCATGGAGACCGAACCCTTGGCCCCCAGAGCAGGCCTGTCCTTTCAAAGGGAAGGTCACCCTGGCTGCAGGTCCTTGCTCTTCATCACTTTGAATATTTCTTGCCAGCCTTTTTCTCCCCAGGAAAGTTCATTTAGAATTGAAGGCCAGATAAAGAGTTTCAAAGAAAAACAAAGAAAACCGCTAAAGGAGTTCATCATCTCCATCAGGTCTAGGGTTGGTCAACTGCCCATGCCTCTCCCCCTAGCTGGTCCCACCCTCAATTGCCACCTCACCCCAATCAGGGGCAGGTCCTCTGGCCCAGCTTGATTGGCACAATGCAGGTGGCCGCTGGACCCCACCCATGCACAAATTTGTGTACCAGGCTTTTACTTATACCATAAATATGTCACTTAGAATGAAAACACTTTTTTGTTTCCACATCAGAGATTGTCATTTTTGTTGAACTACTTGTTTGGAAATTTAAGATATGGCTATCTGACTAATTAATTCTTCTTATAGTAAGCTATTCTTTAGGGGGTGGAATCTAATATAATACAAGAGTAATATGCAAATTGACCATTACCCGAGATACATAAGCCATGCCTCCCAGCCAAGCCACGCCTCCCAGCCAACCAGAGCAGCTATATGCAAATTATCCCAGCCAAGATGGAGGCTGGCAGCCATGGAGCTAGAGCAAACCAGAGGCTTCTGTTGCAACTGCCTGCCTAGGCTGGCTGATCCTCTGCTCACAGCCATGCCCACCAGCCAATCAGAGCGTCTGTATGCAAATTAACCCAGCCAAGATGGAGGCTGGCAGGGTGGCTCTGCACTGGGAGCCTCTGTGGCTGGCATAGCTGTGCCAGGTGTGTCAGCTCAGTGGTGGTGAGGGGGTCCAGCCTGGGGCCTCCTTGGGGCATCCAGGAGCGCCCGTCCCAGGTCCACTGTCTGGCTCCACCCCCTGGGGGGCCTCTGAGAGCCATGCAGGAGCAGCCGTCCTGGGTCAGCTGTCTGGCTCCACCCCGGGGGCCTCCTCGGGGGCGTGCGGGAGCACCTGTCCAGGGTCCGCTACCTTCATCCGCCCCCCAGGGACCTCCACAGGGCGTGCGGGAGTGTCTGCTGCACAGTGCGGAGAATCTGAAGCCAGTTCACTGCCCAGCTCCACCCTGGGTGTGTTTGTTCAGCACCAGGGCCCCACCGAGGGTTCCTGCACAAGCGTCCGCCCCTGGCTCACCACCCAGCTCTGTGCCAGATGTGTCCCTCAGCAGTGGGGGCCCACCAGGCATGTGTGATCGTGGGCCCTCTGGTGGGAAATGTCCAGGCCTGCACTCATCAGCCCTCCTACCCCCCAGTGTGTGAACCCTAAAGGGGCTGTGGGCAGCCTGAAAATGGCCCTCAGCCCCTCACCCAGGCTGGCCAGGCATGCCAGTGGGTGGACATCTCCCCTGAGGTGTCCCAGACTGCAAGAGGGCACAGGCTGGGCTGAGGGACCCCCATCCCCTGAGTGCACAAATTTTTGTGCGCCCGGCCTCTAGTAATTATAATATTAGTGAGGAGATTGGTCCAAGTGAATTTCTAAGTTTTGTTAACAATATTTATTAGGCTCTTACTTTGTAATAAAACATTATAGCAGATATTGTATGGAAATGCTCCAAAAAGGAAGGTAACATTTGGGATTCCTGCCCACAGAGCTTTCTAGCACATATTAGAGAACCAGACATATATCAGGGAGGCTCAGATGGTCATTGTTATTAATCAAAGTTATGTAAGTATCATGAAATGCCACGTGGAGGCGTGATCACTATCATGCAGGGTTGATCATAGAAAACTTTGCAGAGAAAATTACTTCTAAGCCAGGTTCTGAAATAATTAATATCTGTTTAATTTAAAGGAGAGGAACCGAATAAGCTAATCAGAAGAGAATTGTTCAAAAAATATTGAAGGCCTTCTATGTGCAAGACACTATGCTCAGAATTGGATTGGTATGCAAAAAACTCAAACATTCTGCTTGGCCTCATGACCTCTCCATCTAGTGATGGAGACACGGAAGCAAAAAATGATGTCTCGTGCCAAGGCTAAGGGGTAGACACATATACATAAAATCTTTAGAGACTGGCAAGACTTGTTTTTGCCTGTATCAAAGGTTAGATATAGAAGAATAAAAATTAATTAGTTATTTTAAAAAAAATTAGCAGTGAGTTACCAGTTGGCAGAAGATCATGAATCAGCTAGAAACAGTTTGAGTCCTGAGAGCTGTGAATCAGAAACTCCAAAATACCAATGCCCCTGGTTCGCTCTCTTCCTTTCTCCTCCATGATTCATAGTGTGAAACTCTAAAATTCATAATCACAACATGCCTCAGCAACAGGTGTTGGGACTATATTCCAGGCTAAAAGAAAGAGAAGACAAAGGAAGTGACTATGCCATTTCCCCTTTTCCTTTTGAGGAGCTTTATTTGGAAAATTCACCCCATGGCTTTCAGTTATATCTTTTGCATATTATGTCCGTAATTGCAAGGGAGGCTGCTCTTTCACTACTCATATTACCACTCCCAAAAAATCAATTATGTAGTAAAGATAATGAGAATGAATATGGAATGGACATCCAGTAGTTTTTGGACATCCAGAATAGGATTGAGAAGTTCTTGTATAGAAAGCACTGGATATGAGCAGGAAATTGATGAAGAAACATGGAAATAATAATTGACAAAAATTATGTTAATGATTATATTTAAAATGAATTTCTTTAAAGATTGTGTACAAGATTAATTTTATAGTACTGAATTAAAGAGCTAAGATATCATTACCCTGGTTGGTGTTGCTCAGTTGGTTAGGGCATCATCCATACACCAAAAGGTGGCAGGTTGGATCCCTGGTCAGGGCACATGCAGGAGGCAACTGATAAATGTTTCTCTCTCTCATTGACATTTCCCTCTCCCAAATCAATAAATAAATTTAAAATAATTTTTAAAAGAGCTGAGATATATGCAATTAAAATAGTTGTAGATAAGCCCTGAGTATGGTAAACTTAAGATTACCTGAGGAAATACTCTTCAACATTTGTTAATGAAAAATGTAAAAGAGGCAAAGTAGCGTGTGTGTGTGTGTGTGTGTGTGTGTGTGTGTGTGTGTGTGTGTGTGTAGAGGAAGAGAGAGAGAGATGATTGGATAAAGAATATGTGGTACAGATAGTATGCTCTTTGTTTTGAAAAAGGGTGCTTGAAAATGGAATTCTTCATTCTTGAAAAAAAACAAAATGGCGGCATAGGTAAACATCTGGAATTGCTGCCTCACACAACCACTTCAAAACTACAATGTAAAAAGAAAGAAAAAAAAACAAACAGACACCACCCAGAACCACACGAAGGCTGGCTGAGTGGAAATTCTACAACTAGAAGGAAAGAGAAAAGCACACTGAGACTCAGAGGAGGTGCAGAAGTAAAGTGCAGAGGTATGGAGGGGCACAGAAAGGGCTGGCAACTGAGGACGCAGTCATCATTTTCAATTTGAAGGGAGGCACAAGCTCCTGAGGGCTCTGAACCCCAGTTGCAGGAGAGTTTCTGGGGATCCAGACTCATATGAGGGAGAAACTGGATTATCTGGCATCTGGAGGAACTCCAGAGTGGCTTTCTCTCAGTGGTGCTTGCAGCGATTACCACAGGACACTGAGACACAGAGCTTCTTAGGGTTGCGCTGAGGATCAGCCATAACTGTTTGCTCTACCCTGTTGATTCCCCGAGATGCCGCCCCACCCAAGCTGCATGCAGAGGCTTTTGCATAGGAAAGGCCTGGCCATTTGCAATCTAAAATTACCTAACAAACTGCAGCTAGGTCAGAGAGATCAAGAACATCCAAAAGAAGGCCCAAGGCCCCACAGCAGCCTGCATTGCTTCACAGCTGGGCCTCATCTGAGCACCTCCAAAACATAAACAAAGAAAAGGAATCTGCAGATCTCTCTGTAGCTCCTGCTGGGTAGCCTCAGGCAGAGGCTAAATTAGCATCTCCTTAGAGATCCAAGAGCCAGTGTACCCAGTGGTCAGAGTGGGATGATCCAGATTACAACTCCTCATATCCATAAGGAACACACTCAGGGGGCAGACTCAGTGAGCACCAAAGTCCCACTGAAGCAAGTCTTGCCCCATAAGGGTGTATCCAGCACAGAAGTTCTCCCATTGTAGACACAGCTGATTCTCACAGCCAAGTGGCCTGGAGGTCAATTATTTCCAATGATACCAACAACAATCAAGGCTTACCTACAACAAGACTGTGTGCAAAGCCTACAAAGGGGTGCACCAAGAGTGTCCACCTCAGGTAATTGGGGAGGCTGAGTCACTGGGCCCTATAGGACACCTAGCACAGAAAGCAACCCTATCAACACAGGAAAGCAGCCAAATTGCAGAGACAAAGAAACAGGTCACAAATGACAGAAATGGAGGAAAGCAAACTACTGGATATAAAGTTCAAAACCACAGTTATAAGGTTTTTAAAGAATTTTCTAGAAACCACCGATAAATTTAATGAGACCCTAGAGGACATGAAAAAGGACCAGCTAGAAATGAAGCATACACTGACTGAAATAAAGAATAATATGCAGAGATCCAACAGCAGACTAGAGGATTGCAAGAATCAAATCAAAGATTTGAAATATGAAGAAGCAAAAACAACCAACTGGAAAAGCAAAAGGAAAAAAGAATCCAAAAATAAGAAGATGGTGTAAGGAGCCTCTGAGACAACTTTAAGCGTACCAACATCAGAATTATAGGTGTGCCAGGAAGAGAGAGAGAGCAAGATATTGAAAACCTATTTGGAGAAATAATGACAGAAAACTTCCCCTACCTGGTAAAAGAAATAGACTTACAAGTCCAGGAAGCGCAGAAAATCCCAAACAAAAGGAATCCAAAGAGGACCACACCAAGACACATCATAATTAAAATGCCAAGGATAAAAGACAAAGAGAGAATCTTAAAAGCAGCAAGAGAAAAACCGTTAGTTACCTACAAGGGAATACCCATACCACTGTCAGCTGATTTCTCAACAGAAACTATGCAGACCAGAAGGGAATGGCAAGAAATATTCAAAGTGATGAATAGCAAGAACCTACAACCAATATTACTTTACCCAGATAAGCTATCATTCAGAACTGAATGTCAGATAAAGAGCTTCACAGACAAGAAAAAAGCTAAAGAAGTTCATCATCACCAAACCAGTATTATATGAAATGCTGAAAGGTATCTTTTAAGAAGAGGAAGAAGAAGAAAAAGTAAAGATAAAAATTATGAACAACAAATACATATCTATCAACAAGTGAATCTAAAAATCAAGTGAATAAAAAATCTGATGAACAGAATAAACGGTTGAATAGAATGGAATTAGGGGCCTAGAAAGGGAGTAAATTGACAATTCTCACCTATGGATGAGGACAGTGGTGGGGGGAGTAAGGGCAGAGGGTGGGGTGGGAACTGGGAGGAGAGGAGTTATGAGGGTGAAAGAGGAACAACTGTAATAATCTGAACAATAAAAATTTTTTTGAAAAAAGAATATGTGGCACATATATACAATGGAACACCACTCAACCATAAGAAAAGATAAAGTATGCCATTATCAACAACATGGAAGAACTTTAAGAATATTATGATAAGCAAAATAAGTCAGACAGAAAAAGTTCAGAACCATATGATATCACTCACCTGTGGGACATAGAACTGAAAGTAACAAATAAACAAGTAAGAAAAACAAAAACATTGACACAGTCAACAGTGTGGTGTTTACCTGAGGGAAGGAGGAGGTGGAGAGTTATAAAGAGTAAAGAGGGTCAAATATATGGTAATGAAAGAATATTTGACTTGGTGTGGTAGGCACAAATGCAATATACAGATCAGGTATCATAGAATTGTACACTTGAAACCTATATGATGTTATTAACCCATGTCACCCCAATAAATTTAATAAAAAATAAAAAGTTTAGTAAGTTGTAAAAAAAAAAATCAGACTATGCCACTTACATGCTTAAAAAGGTTGAATAGCTTTTTTACTGCAATTATAATTAAAACCCTCAGATTCAGTATCAGGGTCTACCTTCACAGCCATATATAAGCTGACCCCTTAGTACTTTCCACTCATTCTCTCCACAATGACACATATGTTACTGTAGTACATTAAGATCATACCTAGTAGTGTGTTTCCACTTAACTGTTTCACTCCTGCAACACTTCCCTCTTGATGACCCTACATATCTGACTCCTTATCTTTCAGGTCTCAGAGATTTTTAGACTCCAACCTATCAAAAGTGATCTCCTTTTATCCAGGCACCATTCCTGTTTTATTCCTTTCATTGTAACTTTTTCTGTCTAAAATATGCATCTTATTACTTATTGCATATTATGTCTCTTCAGTAGAAAGAATATAAGCTCCATAAGACAGACACATTATTATGTGAACTATTAATCTCCTGCACTTAGAACAGCTCTTACTTCAAAATAAGCACTCAATAAATACTTGTGCAATGGATAGGCTATCGGGATAACTGTTGGATTTTGCACACAGCATTATCTTTGAAATGAGGCAACTTTGGGGATTAGCTGATGAGCACCAAGGAAGAATATTAATACCCTCTTGCAGTAGAAAAAGTAATGCTGTAATATGAAAACAAAAAAATTAGTTATAGCTCTAGTGGGTTTGGCTCACTGGATTGAGCCTACAGACTGACCGACCAGTCCCAGGTTCAACTCTGGTCAAGGGCACATACCTCGTTTGAGCTGCAAGCTCCTCCCTGGCCCAGGCCCTGGTCAGGGAAAGTTCAGGAGGCAGCCAATTGATGTATTTCTCTCACATCAATATTTCTGTATATCTTTCCCTCATTCTTCCACACTCTGTAAAAATCAATGGAAAAATATCCTTGGGTGAAGATTTAAAAAAATAGTTATAGACTCTTCTGGGACATTCTTCTATGACACACAGCACAGAGAGGAACAGGACTATTCAGGTTTGGAATTCTAAAAAAAAAATAAAAGGATCAGGGACTGTGGGGTGTAGTAACGTGACAGACTATAAAACCAAATTTACTCAGGACAGTTCCATTTTATATCTGCTGTCTCAACTTAATTGTTAACTATGTCCACTTTCACTCTCAAAAGTGTTCCTTGGGTTGAAAAAAATTTACAAAATCAACCTAATTCTAGGATGCTTAAGAACAGTCCATGGAGTGTCTATACAAGCCAGTGATAAATAAGCCAGTCAGATAAAGATAAATGTCACATGATCTCACTTATTTATAGACTAGAGTCTCGGTGCACGAAATTTGTGCATGGAGTGGGGGGGGGGGTGTCCCTCAGACCAACCTGCACCCTTTCCAATCTGGGACCCCTTGAGGATCCTAGTGGGATTGGGCCTAAACGGGCAGTCAGACATCCCTTTCACAATCCAGGACTGCTGGCTCCCAACCTCTCGCATGCCGCTTGCCCCTAACCACTCCCCTGCCAGCCTGATCAATGCCTAACTGCTCCTGTGCTGGCCTGATTGCCCCTAACTGTCCTCCCCCTGCCAGGATGGTCCCCCCAACTGTCCTCCCCTGCAAGCCTGGGTCCCCCACAACTGCCCTCCCCTGCAGACCTGGGTCCCTCCCAACTGTCCTCCCCTACAGGCCTGGGTCCACGCCAACTGTCCTCCCCTGCAGGCCTGGGTTCCCCCTAACTGCCCTCCTCTTCCAGCCTGGTCCCCCCCCC
>PVJC01005497.1:0-34504 GCA_004026665.1 Murina feae | reverse complement strand
TTGCATATTACTCTTTTATTATATAGGATTATAATGAACACCATAAACGGATGGGAAAAAAAACAGATCTAGAGACAGAGGAGCAACGATCAGACCATCAAACCTCAGAGGGAACGTAGGGGAGGGTGGGGGTAAGGGGGAGAGATCAACCAAAGGACTTGTATGCACATATATAAGTCTAACCAATGGACACAGACACCAGGGGGTTGAGGGCATGAAGGGGGGGGGGAGTGGTGGAGGGACAATAGGGCGATAAGGACACATATATAATACCTTAATCAATAAAGAAAAAAAATTAAAAAGTAAAAAACAGAATACACGGAGATGCCCTAGTAGTTTTGTACCATGTTACTTGCTCCTCTGAAATGCAGAACAAAAAGGAATGTTTCCAAAGGCATGAGTCTCAAAAGGATCGACATGGACTTTTCCACCAGCGGCTTCAGTGACTCTGCATTAAGCAGTCCTCCAGGGAACTCAGCCTGAGCCCCTGTGAAAGTATTTGTCATGAAGGAATTGACACTGCTGCTTCTGATGCAAGAACAGCAAGTACTTCACTGAATCATCAAGGCAAACCAACGATGGAAGGAGTCCCAGAATGCCAGCTGGTGTAGGTTCCTGCTTTAGGAAACTAAACAGAAGAACTTGATCTGGTCTCAAAGGGCATTTCTTCAACATACAGGTAAAATGACCCACGTGAAGGCTATGTGACATGACAAACCACATAACTGTATGGTATCTCTTCCATTAGATTTATAGGTATTGGACTAATAATTTTTCTTTTTTTAATTTAAAATCTTTATTGTTTGAAGTATTACGTAATTCTCCTTTTTCCCCATTTGACCACTCCCCACCAGCACATGCCCTCACCACCCCACCCCTGTCTGTGTCCATTGGTTATGCTCATATGCATACATACAAGTCTTTTGGATGATCTCTTACTGCCTCACCCCTCACCTTCCTTCATAGGTTAGACAGTCTATTCAATGCTTCTATAACTTTAGTTTTATTTTTGTTCATCAGTTTATGTTGTTCATTATATTCCACAAATGAGTGAGATCATGTGATACTTATCTTTCTCCAATTGGCTTATTTTGCTTAGTATAATGCTCTCCTGTTCCATCCATGCTGTGGCAAATGGTAAGAATTCCTTCTTTTTTACAGCAGCTTAGTATTCCATTGTGTAGATATACCACAGTTTTCTAATCCATTCATCTGCTGATGGGCACTTATGCTGTTTCCAAATCTTAGCTATGGTAAATTGTGCTGCTATGAACATAGAAATGCATATATCCTTTCTGATTGGTGTATCTGATTTCTTGGGATATATTCCCAGAAGTGGGATTAATGGGTGGAATGGAAGTTCCATTTTTAATTTTATGAGGAAACATCATACTATTTTCCACAGTGGCTGCAGCACCAGCAGTGCACGAGGGTTCCTTTTTCTCCACATCCTCTCCAGCACTTGTCCTTTGTTGATTTGTTGATGATAGCCATTCTGACAGGTGTGAGATGGTACCACATTGTTGTTTTGATTTGCATCTCTCAGATGATTAGTGACTTTGAGCATGTTTTCATCTGTCTCATGGCCTTCTATATGTCTTCTTTCAAAAAGTGTCTATTTAGGTCCTTTACCCATGTTGTGATTGGATTGTTTATCTTTTTTCTGTTAAGTTGTATGAGTTCCCTATACATTTTGGAGATTAAACGCTTATCAGTGATAACATTGGCAAATATGTTCTCCCATGCAGTGGGGTTTCTTGTTGTTTTGTTGATGGTTTCTTTTGCTGTGCAGAAGCTTTTTATTTTTATGTAGTCCCATTTGTTTATTTTCTCTTTAGTCTCCATTGCCCCAGGAACTGTGTCGGTGAAGATATTGTTTCGGCATATGTCTGAGATTTTGCTGCCTGTGGAATCCTCTAATATTTTTATGGTTTCCTCTCTTATGTTTAAATCCTTCATCCATTTAGAGTTTATTTTTGTGTATGGTGTAAGTTGGTGGTCTAGTTTCCTTTTTTTTGCATGTATCTGTCCAGTTTTCCCAACACCATTTATTGAAGAGACTGTCTTGTCTCCACTGTATGATCTTGCCTCCTTTGTCAAATATTAATTGAACATAATGACTTGTGTCAACCTCTGGGTTCTCTGTTCTGTTCCACTAGTCTATATGTCTGTTCTTGTGCCAGTACCAGGCAGTTTTGAGATCAGTGGCTTTGTAATGCAGCTTGATATCTGGTATTGTGATCCCTCCAACATTGTTCTGTCTCAAGATTGCTGCAGCTATTTGGGGTCTTTTTTTATTCCAGATGAATTTTTGGAGAGTTTTTCTAGGTCTTTGAAGAATGCAGTTGGTATTTTAATGGGGATTGCATTGAATCTGTAGACTATCTTGGATAGTATGGACATTTTAATTATGTTGATTCTTCCACTCCATGAACATGGTATATTCTTTCATTTGTTTATGTTTTCCTCTATCTCTTTTTTCAGCATCGTATAATTTTCTGAGTACAGGTCCTTTACCTCCTTGGTTAAATTTATTCCTAGATATCTTAATATTTTTTGTTGCAATGGTAAATGGGATTGTTTGTTTGTTTCTCTTTCTGTGAGTTCATTATTGGTGTATAAAAAAGTCATAGATTTCTGGGTGCTAATTTTGCATTGTACTACATTGCCAAATTCATTTATTAGTTCTATTAGGTTTTTTTTTTTATGGAGTCTTTAGGGTTTTTTATGTAAAATATCATGTCCTCTGCAAAAAAATGTCAATTTTACTTCTTCTCTTCCAATTTGGATGCCTTTTATTTCTTCTTTTTGTCTGAGTGCTATGGCTAGCACTTCCAGTACTAAGTCGAACAGGAGTGGTGAAAGTGGGCATCTCTGTCTTGTTCCTGTTTATTGGGGAAATGGTTTTAGTTTTTTCCCATTGAGTATGTTGTTGACTGTAGGTTTGTCATATGAGGCTCCTATTATGTTGAGCTATGATCCCACCTTGCTGAAAGTTTTTATCAAGAAAGGGTATTGGATTTTGTCAAATGCTTTTTGTGCATCATTCGATATGATTATATGGTTTTTAATCTCTCAGTTTGTTTATGTGGTATATCATGTTTTTTATTATTTGCAGATATTGTACGATATATCCTTGCATCCCTGGAATAAATCCCACTTGGTCATGATGTATGATCTTTCTAATATAATGAAAATAGATGCTAAATCCTCAACAAAATTCTAGCAAATCAGATTCAGCATTTATTAGCAAGATCATACACCATGACAAAGTGGGATTTATTCCAGGGATGCAAAGCTGGTACAATATCCTTAAATTAATAAATATGCTCATCACATAAATAAATTGAGTGACAAAAATCACATAATCATATCAATTGATGCAGAAAAGGCATTTGACAAAATCCAACACACTTTCCTGATAAAAATACTCAGGAAAGTGGGAATAGGGGGATCACACCTCAACATAATAAAAGCCTTATTTTTTTTATTCTTCTTGATTGAGTTTTAGAAGGTCCTATTTTTCTAAAAATATTTCAATTTCCTCTAATTTGTTTAGTTTGTTGGAGTAGAGTTGTTCATAATATTTTTTTACAATCTTTTGTATTTCGGTGGGATCTATTGTTATTTTGCCTCTCATTTCTGATTTTGTTTATTTGGGTCCTCTCTCTTTGCTTCTTGGTGAGCCTGGCTAGCAGTTCATCAATTTTGTGTAACTTTTCAAAGAACCAACTCTTGGTTTCATTGATCTTTTGTATTTTTTGTCTCTATATTATTTATTTCTATTATGATTTTATTATCCCCTTCCTTCTGCTCACTCTGGAGTTTTCTTGTTGCTCTATTTCTAAGTCTTTAAGTTGTAGAGTTAAATAATTTATTTTCACTTTTTCTTATTTTTTGAGGTAGGCCTGTAATGCTATGAACTTCCCTTTTAGGACTGCTTTCACTGTGTCCCATAGGTTTTGGATTGTTGTGTTTTCATTGTCATTTGTTTCCAGGATGTTTTTAACTTCTTCTTTGATCTCTTTGGTAACCTAATCTTTGTTTAAAAGCATGCTATTCAACCTCCACATGTTTAAATTTTTTTATTGTTTTTATTATAGTTTATTTCTAATATTATGCCATGTGGCCTGAGAAGATGCTTGATATGATTCAATCTTCTTGAATTTGGAGATACTTTGCCTGTGACCCAATATGTAATCTATCTTTGAAAATGTCCCATGTGCACTTGAGAAGAACATATACTCTGTAGCTTTGGGGTGAAATTCTGAAGATGTCAATTAAGTTTATCTGTTTTAGTGAGTCATTTAGTATTGATGTTTCTTTGCTAATTTTTTATGTAGAGGTTTATCCATTGATGTTGGTGGTATATTAAAATCCCCTATTATGATTATATTGCTGTAAATCTCTCCCTTGATGTCTTCCAGAAGATTTTTTATGTATTTGGGTGCTCCTGCATTGGGTGCATAAATGTTTACCAGAGTTATGCTCTCTTGTTGTATTAATCCCTTTGGTATTATGAAATGGCCTTCCTTTTCTCTTGTTATGGCCTTCACTCTGAGGTCTATTTTTCCAGCTTTTTTTCATATCTATTTGCTTAAAAGATATTTTTTCATCCCTTCACTTTCAGTCTATGTGATTCTCTTGTTCTGAGATGAGTCTCTTGTAGACAGCATATATATGGGTCAGGTTTTCTTATCCGTTCAGCCACTCAGTATCTTTTGTTTGTAGCATTTAGTCCATTTACATTTAAAGTTATTATTGACTAGTGGCCCAGTGCATGAAATTCGTGCACATTAAAAGGGGATTAATTAGAGGAAATATTTTAATATTGCTATTTGCCCTTTCTCTATAATAGAAGTATCAGAGATTAAAGAAAATTACTAAAACGTATATGAAAATCTTCCTCCTGTCAGAGTCTGGGGTGCACCATGGAACCCAGAGTCAAGTCTTCAACCACCCACATGCACCTCAAAATTGCTTGAGACCCAAACCTGGATGGCCCCCTTCACTGGGCTAGATCCAGACCCAGCCGGTCCCACCCTGTCAAGCCCAGCCAGATGGGGGGGGGGTGCAGCCTCAGGTCTCCTGGGTGCCAGGGCAGGGGGCATGGCCTGAGGTCCCCCATCAAGCCCTGCTGGGTGGAGGGAGTGGCCTGTGATCCCCCAGCCTGGTGCCAGGGCAGGGGGCACAGGCTGAGGTCCCCTGGCCTGGTGCTGGGGTGGGGGGCATGTCCTGAGGTCCGCTGGCCCAGCACCAGGGCAGAGGGCACACCTTGAAGGACCTTGTCAAGTCCTGCTGGGTGGGAGGCATTGCCTGAGGTTCCCTGGCCTGGAACCAGGGAAAAGGGTGCAACCTGAGTTCCTCTGGCCTGGTGCCAGGGCAGAGGGAGCAGCGTGAGGTCTCCTGTCAAGCCCTGTGGGTGGAAGGCATGACCTGAGGTCCCCTGTCAAGCCCCATGCAGGAGGTGAGTGGGCACACAGCCTCAGGTCCCTGCTGATTGCTCCTTAAGGCTCGTTATGGAAACTTAGCCTCAGCTGTGGGTGCAAATTGACCGGAGTGATGGTCAATTTGCATATTCCCTCTTTATTATATAGGATAGGTAGTTGTTTGTAGTCATTTTTATTTTTTGTGCCAATGTTCCTTCTTCTTTTTTTCCCCTTCTTTTTACAGCATTCCCTTTAGTATTTCTTGCATTGCTGGCTTTGTATTGATAAATTCTCTTAGCTTTTTTTTTTGTCTGTGAAGCTCCTGATTTCCCCTTCAATTTTGAATGATAGCCTTGATGGATAGAGTATTCTTGGATTCAGTCCCTTGCTTTACATCACTTTGTATACTTTCTTCCATTCCTTTCTAGCCTGATGTGTTTCTGTTGAGAAATAATCCTATATAATAAATAGGGAATATGCAAATTGCCCATCACTCTGCCACAAAGATGGCTGCACCCACAGCTGAGACGGAGTTCCCATAACGAGCTTTAAGGAGCAATCAGCAGGGACCTGAGGCTTTGCCTCCCCCCCCCACCCTGTGGGGCTTGACAGGGGACCTCAGGCTGTGCCTTTCACCCAGCAGGGATTGATGGGGGACCTCAGACTACAGCCCCACCCTGGCACCAGGCTAGGGGACCTCAGGCCAGGACTTGACTTTGGGTCTCATGATGCACCCCAGACTCTGACAGGAGGAGGATTTTCATATACATTTTACTAATTTTCTTTCATCTCTGACACTTCTATTATATAGAAAGGGCAAACAGCAATATTCAAATATTTCCTCTAATTAACCCCCTTTTGATGTGCATGAATTTCATGCACCAGGCCACTAGTTTGGTAACATAATGGATGCAATGGGAGCTCCCTTGTAGGTAACTTTCTGTCTCTCACTTGAAGCCTTTAAGATTCTCTCTTTGTTGTTAATGTTTGCCATTGTACTTATGATGTATCTTTGTGTTGGTCTTTTGGGTTTCATATTGTTGGGACTCTCTGTGCTTGTGTGACATTTTTTTTCCCCAAATCAGGGAGGTTTTCTGACATTATTTCTTCAAATAGATGTTCTAATCCTTGCTCCTCTTCATGTCATTCTGGCATCCATATTGTATGTATGTTGCTTCCTTTAATGTTGTCTCAAAGCTCCTTCAGGCTCTCCTCCTGTCTTTTGATTTTTTTCTCCAATTGCAATTCATATTAGGTGTGTTTTGCTTCCCTGTCTTCAAATTCACTAATTCGGTCCTCTGCTTTTTCTAGTCTACTCTTGAAAGCTTCCATATTGATTTTCATTGTAGCTTCATCACTCTTTATTTCTTCCTGATTCTTACATAGGTTGTTGATTTTCTCATCCATCTGGTTTATGAACTACATGACCTTACTCTGAATTATTTTTCTGACATATTGCATGCCTCCATTTCATTTAGTTCCTTTTCAGGCGATTCCTCCTTTTCTTCCTGTTGGGGGTTGTTCTGTTTCTCCATTTTTGCTCTCATTAAAGGATCTAGGCTTCGAGTCTTGCAGGCCCCGTGGCTGCAGCAGTGGGCTTGGTGACAGGTTGTGTGGTCACAGGCAGCAGCTGCTCCTCAAGCAATTACAAGACAGCTACTCCTTGCACAGTCCTGGCAGCATCTGCTCTTTGAGGGGTTGCAGGGCGGCTGCTCATGGAGCAGCTGCTCCTCAAATGGTCACACACAGTGGCTGCTCCTCATGCAGTTGTGGGCAGTGGCTGGTCCTCTGGTGGTCACAGGCAGCATCTGCTCACACAGAAGCTGCAGCAGTCATAGTGCCTAGGGCTGCTGCATATGGCTTGGCTGTTCGTACATGCAGTCACCCAGCCCGGGGCTACTGCATAAACCTTGGCTATTCATGCATGTGCACACGGTTGCAGTGCTCTGGGCTAAGGCATCTGGCTGTGGGGAAGGGAGTCCCCTCTGGAACTGACAGGAGCCCTCAGCTGGGGAGACTAGAGTCCCAGTGTCCATGAGTCAGCAACCAAGGTAGCAGATTCCTGGCCAGAGTGGTTATAGGATCCCGAGTGATGTCTGAAAGCATCCTTGGTGGAGTTGAGGATGGGCTCCCAGTCAAGCAGCTCTTTTCTTCATGATGGCAGAGTCAGTGCTCCAGAAGGGATTACAGCAATAGCAGAGGTTGCCCGACTATGTGAGCCCAGTCTGACAGCCCCCCAAAGGTCCTGTGAAATCTAGCTGTCACACACACACACACACACACACACACGCGCACGCTACATCCACACACTCCCCTTTTGCTCCCTCACTTATTCACACTCTCTTCCTCACTGCCTTCCTGCCGGCTACCATCTTGGAATACCCCCAGTCTAATAATTTTAATTCCATTACTTCCATCCCTAACTTTAAAGGGAAATTTTTAAAAATAGAATTCACAAGTTTTCTCTAATAAACAGTTACAATTTTTAAATAAATTTATTGGCATGACATTGGTTAATAGGAATCACATAGCTTTTAAGTGTACATTTTTATGATACAAAATCTGCATATTGCACTATGTGCCCACCATCCAATCTCAAACCATCTGCCGTGACTATATTTTACATTTTTCTTCATAGCAGAATTAGTGTAATTGGTTCTTTATGTATATTAATTAGCCCCTATAAATACTCTAGGAAGTAAATTCTATTATATTGCATTTTATAGATGAAAAACATGGATGCTAATGAGTTTGGGTAAGCAACTTACCCAAAATTACCTAAATAGTGGGATTCAAACCTAAGCCTATAAACTACAAAGCCTATACTAAATCACTGTACTTTGCTGTTCAGAATTATAATAACAGAAATGCATAATGAAAAAATTTCAGCTATAAAATCTAAAATAAAATTCTAAAACATCTTTGAAAACTATTTTCAAGTTTTAAAGTAGTATTGAAACCTTGACTTTAAGAGACATAGAGGGGTTTGGGACATGTTTTTATATTCAATCTCTTGACTTTTCAAAGGACAGACCTGCCAGTTTGTCCACAGCGTTTAATATAAGAGACTAGGGGACTATAAATAAATCTGTCCCTTCTAGAAAAAGTGGATTGTGACATGAAAAAGGAAGATAAAGCAGGAGAGAGGAGGTAGTCATATATGTGTCTTCTCTTTCCTCTTTGGGCAAGAGTTCAAGTATTAAATGAACAGAGAAAAACATATTAATTTTTTTTTATAGATTTTATTGATTTTTCTTTACAGAGAGGAAGGGAGAGGGACAGAGAATCAGAAACATCGATGAGAGAGAAACATCAATCAGCTGCCTCCTGCACACGCCCCACTGGGGACGTGCCCGCAACCAAGGCACATGCCCTTGACGGGAATCGAACCTGGGACTCTTGAGTCCGCAGGCTGACGCTCCATCCACTGAGCCAAACCGGTCAGGGCACATATTAATTTTTTAAACAATATATACCCTCTATAATATCATCATACAAAATACTGAAATATAGGTTGTATGGGTGTTATCAGCCACCCAACCTCTCTGGAGTTTGTATACAAAATTTAATCTTGGAAGAAATGGAATTAAAGGCTTCCCTCATTCCAATGGAGATATCCACAACAAAAAACAATTTGGTAGAGCTGCATGGTAATAGAGCAGGGGCCCCAGAGTCATTCTCAGCTGCTACATAACAACCAAAGTATTCAGAATATCCCATAATTTTTTATGGTGCAAAAGAAAATTATTGTATTTACATTTAGATACCTGCAAGTGGATCTATGTGGTGAGATTCGAAATAATTCCACAATATAGGCCATGGTATGGCCATCATAGTCCAGGAGCTTCCTGGAGCATGTGACACAGATTTGGAGAGGTCTACAACACTAGCAGAGCTGAAGTGGGACTTGGTTCACCCAGGAATAAATAGTAGGTCCTGTACAAGCCAGGAGAGGAGATTGTGAGTTATACCAGTGGCAGTACTTAGTGACATAGGCTGAGAGAATACCCAAGAATGGTCCCATTTGGACTCAGCATGCCTTAGTCCAGCAAGAATCTTAGACTAATCTTTCTTGAATGATTCAGAGAGGACTCAGAGAATTCCAATTCAGAAGGTCCTGCCTACACCAGGTCTAATAATCCTAGGCTCCATCATCAGGAGAAAAGTTTTCCCCTGATATATCAGTAAAAAATGAGCATTTATCTTAAACAACAAATCAGACATAAAGCACACACTTAAAGAAACTAATTAAATTATTTATTTTACTTTTGTTCAACATTTAGCAAAGACTGGAGGACATAGAAAAATCAGATCCTCTAAGAAGAGAAAAAATGTAAAGACTCTACACTTCTCAGCATGCATGAATGTAGTAAAATTAAATTCAAAATTGAAATTGAAAATACAATGGCAAAATTTGTGGATTTGTGGAATACAACCAAAGCATTGCTTAGAGGAAAATTTATAGTGCTGAGTGTATGCACTAGAAGAGAAGAAAAAAAATCAATAACCTAAGCTTCTACCTAAGAAAACTAGAATTTTTTGAAAAGCAAAATAAATCTAAAGCAAGTAGGGAGAAATAATAAAAATTAGAGTATAAATCAATGAAAAAAAACCAAGAAATTAATATAGAAAATCAATAAAATAAAAGACTTGTTCCTTGAAAAATATGAATAAGGAAGGTATAACTTCCTCTGCTTGATAAATAATTTTTAAAAGCTACAGCCGATAAAATTGTTTTCTTAATAATAAGAAAAGAGTTTCTTTCTTCCAAAGATGGGGAGCATGACATCATTTCTTCCTACACAGCATCATACTTGAAATCCAAGATAATGCAATAAGACAAGAAAAGGAAACAAGAGTTATATACATTGGAAAGGAAAAAAATAAACTGTCATTGTTCACATGTAACAGCATTGTCTGCAAGTTTTCAAAAGAATCAACAAAAACACTACTGGTATTAATAAGGTTTTATAGCAAAGTTGCAGGATACAAAGTTAATATACAAAAGTTAGTTGCTTTTTCATATATCAGTAGTGACCAATTGGAACTTAAAATTAAAAACACACATCATTTTTATCAACATCAAAATACCCCACAGGTATAAAACTTTTAAAAAGGTGTAAGATCTATATGAGTAACACTACAAAATGCTATTAAAAGAAATGAAAGTTATAAATAAATTGAGGAAAAAATATAAAAGTAATATAATATAGAGCACAGAAATAGACCTACTCAGATGTATAGTGCAAAATTATAAAACTCCTAAAAGAAAACACAGAAAAAAATATAGGTGACCTTGGATTTGTGAAGACTTGTTAGATATAACACTAAGAGCATGACCATGAAGAAAAAAATCTTCTGTTCTGCCCTGACCAGTTTGGCTCGGTGGATAGAACATCGGCCTGTTGACTGAAGGGTCCCAGGTTCGATTCCGGTCAAGGGCATGTACCTTGGTTGTGGGCACATCCCCAGTAGAGGATGTGCAGGAGGCAGCTGATCAATGTTTCTCTATCATCAATTTTTCTAACTCTCTATCCCTCTCTCTTTCTCTCTGTAATAAAATCAATAAAATATATATTTTTAAAAAATCTTCTGTTCTACAAAAGACCCTGCTAATATAATGAAAAGTGAAGCTAAAGTCATGGCCAGTATGGCTCACTTGGCAGTATGGCTCAGTTGGTTGAGCCTCATCCAGAGCACAGAAAGGTTGCCAGTTTGATTCCTGGTCAAGGCAGATACCAGGTTTGCAGGTTTAATGTCTGGTCAGGGGGCATTTCTTTCTTCTCTCTCTCTCTCTCTCTCTCTCTCTCTCTCTCTCTCTCTCTCCCTCTCTCTCTCTCTCTTTCTCTCCAAAATAAATTTAAAAAAATGTTTTTTAAAAAAAGAAAGAAAAGTTAGGCCACAGAGAAAAATTCTTTGCAAAACTTAAATTTGATAAGTAATTTATATCCAAAATATTATAAAAATGCTTAAAACTTAACAATAAGAAAATAAACTATTAAATAAAGCAGACAGCTCTCCAGTAAAGACATGCAGAGAATAAATAAGCATATAAAAGATGCTCAACAGGGAGAAACCAAGATGGCGGCATAGGTAAACACTGAGAATTGATGCCTTGCACAACCATTTCAAAACCACAACAAAAAGAAAGAACAGACACCACCCAGACCCACAGGAAGGCTGGATGAGTGGAAATTCTACAATTAGAAAGAGACTGAGACTCAGACGAGGTGCGGAAGTAAAGTGCAGAGGTATGGAGGCGTGCAGAAAGGGCTGGCAGCTGAGGATAAGGTTGTCTTTTTTCATACTGGAGGGAGGCACAAGCTCCTGACAGCTCTGAACTCCAGTTCTGGCCAAGTTTCTGGGAACCCAGACTCATACAGGGAGAAGCTGGACTGTCTGCCACCATCTGGCACCAACTGGCACTGGGAGCATCTCCAGAGCGGCTCTCTCTCAGTGGTGCCAAGGGAAACTGAGACCTGGTGCCTCTTAGGGCAAGGCTAAGAATCAGCCATAGTTGTTTGCTTTGACCTGTTGATTCCCCGAGACTCTGCCCCTCCCAAGCTGTGCACAGAGGCTTTTGCATATAAAAGGCTGGGAAACCTCAGGCAGAAGCTAAAATAGCATCTCATTAGAGAGCCAAGAGCCAGTGTACCCAGTGGTCAGAGCAGGACCACCCAAACTACAACTCCTCAGATCCATAAGGGACATACTCAAGGGGCAGACTCAGTGAGCACCAAAGCCCCACTGAAGCAAGTCTTGCCCCATAAGGGTGTCTCCAGCACAGAAGTTCTCCCACAGTAGACACAGCTGATTCTCATACCCAAGTGACCTGGAGGTCAATTCCTCTCAGTGATACCAACAACAATGAAGGCTTAGCTACAACAAGACTGTGCACAAAGTCAAAAAGTGGTGCAACAAGAGTGTTCACCTCAGGTAATTGGGGAGGCTGAGTCACTGGGCCCTATAGGACACCTAGCACAGAAAGCCACTCTATCAATGCAGGGAAGCAGCCAAAATGCGGAGACAAAGAAACAGATCACAAATGACAGAAATGGAGGAAAGCAAACAACTGGATATAGAGTTCAAAACCATGGTTATAAGATTTTTCAAGAATTTTCTAGAGACCACTGATGAATTTAAAAAGGACCAGCTAGAAATTAAGCATACACTGACTGAAATAAATAATAATATACAGAGATCCAACAGCAGAATAGAGGATCGCAAGAATCAAGTCAAAGATATGAAATATGAAGAAGCAAAAAAAATACCCAACCGGAAAAGCAAAAAGAAAAAAGAATCCAAAAATATGAAGATAATGTAAGGAGCCTCTGGGACAACTTCAAGTGTACCAACATCAGAATTATAGGGGTGCCAGAAGAAGAAGAGAGAGAACAAGATACTGAAAACCTGTTTGAAGAAGTAATGACAGAAAACTTCCCTTACCTGGTGAAAGAAATGGACTTACAAGTCCAGGAAGTGCAGAGAACCCCAAACAAAAAAAAATCCAAGGAGGACCACACCAAGACACATCATAATTAAAATGCCAAGGGCAAAAGACAAGGAGAGAATCTTAAAAGCTGCAAGAGAAAAGCAGTCAGTTACCTACAAGGGGTCACCCATACCACTGTCAGCTGATTTCTCAACAGAAACTTTGCAGGCCAGAAGGGAATGGCAAGAAATATTCAAACTGAAGAATAACAAGAACCTACAACCAAGATTACTCTACCCAGCAAAGCTATCATTCAGAATTGAAGGTCAGATAAAGAGCTTCACAGATAAGAAAACGGTAAAAGAATTCATCACCACCCAACCAGTATTATATGAAATGCTGAAAGGTATCCTTTGAGAAGAGGAAAAAGAAGAAAAAGTAAAGATAAAAATTATGAACAACAAATACATATCTATCAACAAGTGAACCTAAAGATCAAGTGAATTAAAAAATCTGATGAACAGAATAAACTGGTGAATAGAATAGAATCAGGGCCATAGAAAGGGAACAGACTGACAATTCTCAGGAGGAAAGGGGTGTTGGGGGTGCGGGAAGAAACTGGACAAAATCCATACACTTATGGGGGAGGCCATTGGGGGGGTAAGGGCAGAGGGTGGGGTGGGAACTGGGAGGAGGGGAGCTATGGGGGAAGAAGAACAACTGTAATAATATGAACAATAAAGATTAAATAAAAAATAAAATGAAAAAAATGATGCTCAACATCATATCTCATTGAGAAATGACAAATTACAACAATGAAATACCACTACACACCTATTAGAATAACTAAAATCCAAAAGACTGACAAAACCAAATGCTGAATCAGAATTCTTATTCTTTGCTGGTAGAAGTGCATAGTGATACAGCCATTTTGAAAGACAGTTTTTTAGTTTCTTACAAAATTAAATTTAGGATTATCATATGACCCAGCAATCATACTTTTAGGTATTTACACAGATTATTTGAAACTTCTATTCAGCCTGGTCGGCACGGCTCAATGGTTGAGCATAGACCTATGAACCAGGAGGTCACAGTTCAATTCCCCATCAGAGCACATGCCTGGGTTGTGGGCTTGAACCTCAATGTGGGGCATGCTGGAGGCAGCCAATCAATGGTTCTCTCTCATCATTGATGTTTCTACCTCTCTCTCACTCTCACTTCCGCTCTGAAGTCAATAAAAATATATTTTCTTAAAACTTACATCCTCATAAAAATCAGCATATATAGATATCAAATTTATTTATAATTGCCAAAAATTAGAAGCAACCAATATGTCCTTCAATAGTTGAATGGATGAACTATGATCCATTCATATTCATATAATGGAATATTATTCAACAACATAAAGAAATTAGCTATCTAGCCATGAAAAGACATGACGAAAACTTAAATGCATATTACTAAAGTGTGAGAAGCCAATCTGAAAAGCCTACATATATGACTCCAACTCTAAAACATTTTAGAAAAGACAAACTGGAGAAAATAAAAAGACCAGTCATCATCAGAGGTTCAGAGGAGGGTAGGTAGAGATGAATGTATGAAGCACAGAGTAATTTTTAAGGCAATGAAACTGTTCTATAAAACTATATAAGAACATATTACATAGTGGATACATAATATTATGCATTTTTTAAACCCAGAGAACTGTTTGACACAAAGAATAAACCTTAATGCAAACTACGAATTTTAGTCAATAATAAAGTATCAATCTTGGTACATCAGTTTTAACAAGTGTACCACATTAATGCAAGCTGTTAAGAGAAAACTGCAGGTAGGCTTGACCAGGGATGATGGAATATGTGGAACTCTACATTTTCTGTGTAACTTTACTGTAAGCTTTAAAAAACAAAATAGTAGATATGGTCCTGACTGGATAGCTCGGTTGGTTAGAGCATCATCCTAAAATGCCAAGATAGTGGGTTGAATCCCTGGTCGGGGCACATACAAGAATCAATCAATGAATGCATAAAGTGGAACAACAAATTCTCTCTTTTTCTCTTTCTTTCTCTCTCTCTCATATAAATAAAACTATTTTTTAAGTAGATATAGATCAGGCTATGTGTGTTTCTAAGAATTTCTATCGTGGCTGAGATAATGAAATAAAAAATAATTCTATCTCAGCATTTGCCAAGCGCCTTGAACTTGAACAACTCTAAGTATATTAATTTAGATAGAGACAGGGATATTGATATATGCAGAGAGACAAAGCAGAGAGAGAGAGGAAGAGGATTACAAAATTCTCCTGAAAATAATGACATCATGACATATGAAATATTAAACAGGCCATGCATAAGACTACCTCGATCATAGCTTTTGTGTATGACCTTGGAATCATTTTTAACTTCTGCAATTCTCATGAGTCACCAAGTCCTGTCAATTCAAACTCAACTTGCCTCTCTTCTTGAATCTCACTGCCACTTTCTGTGGAGAAGCACGGAACTTGGTTGGGATGTCTGTAAGGAGGGTTCTCCGAAAGGCCGGGGGCTTCTGGGGGTCCTTGCCGAAGGCAGCAGCCCCTACCTTGACTTTTGCAAGCAAGTCCGATCCCCTGGGTGTTTTAGTGGAATCTTCATATTTAGGCTTCCAAATGTCCTTGCTAAAAGGACTCATGTGTTTTCTCAAGGATGCTTACCCTGCTGATAGTGTCTAATAGTTAATTTTAGTTCAAACTGTTGTTACAATAAAAGGAGGCAGGGGAACAGGACTACTTGGTGGCGATGGCCAACTAGCCTCTGAGCTTCTCTTTCACAGAAACATGTGTCAGAGTAACCATTCATGCGTCGTTCAGGGTCTGCCGGTCAGTACCAGTAACTTTCCTCATCAAATCTCACATAGACTAAAGCCTTTTAGCTCAGTGGCTTAGCACCATTGATTCAGTGGTGTGCCTACAAATCCGTATTTTTTAAAGTTCCCAAGGTCATTCTAATGCACATCCAAGTTTGAGAAACGTTCTAACTGTCCTCTCTGCCTCTGGTCTCCATCATCATTTCGCCTTCCTTCACAAGACTTATCTTCCTAGGACACAAATTTTTAAATATAATTGTTCTGTTTAAAACACTCTTATTGCCTTGGCTGGTATGGTTCAGTTGGTCGAATGTAGTCCCTTGCACTGAAAAGTTGCTGGTTCAATCCCCAGTAGAGGTGCATATAGGTTTCTCTTTCTCTCCCTCTCCCTTCCTCTCTCTCTAAAATCAACAAAAATATATTTCAAAAAACACTTTTACTACTTTCCATAGCCAGAAAAAATCCAAAACCTTTAGAATTGCACTCAAAGTCTTTCAAGCCTCTGAATCTAATTAACATTTTCAGTGTAATATTCTCTTACAGTCTTGGTTACAGCCAGACAAGAACACTCACCATTGCTAGCACATGCCATGCTTCCACATGTCGGATCCATGCCAATGGTTTTCATACTTTGGTGTACACAAGTACAGGGACAAAGCTATTAAAAATGCTCACTCCAAGTCCACATACTTCATTATGAGCTAAAATAGGTTGCTACAAAACAACCACATACTTCATAAAACTTAATTTTCTCGTGGTAAATAGGAAATTACTAGTCTCCTTTCCATCAGGAGCTAATTTAAAGGAAAGGGATCTGAACAGACTGTCGACCTGCAGCTGGAAGGCTGGAGAGGTTTGCGGGGGGTGGGTTAGAGATCAATTGAAGGACTTGCATGCATGCATATGAGTATAATCAATGGACACAAGACACTGAGGGGTAGGGGAGGAGGGGGGAAGGTCGGGCAGAAAAATGGAGACCTATCTAACACTTGTTGTAATACTATAAGCAATAAAACAAAATTTAAAAAAAAAAAGGAAAGGGATCTGAAACTTGGACTCATATTAGAAAGGGAGTCTAACCTCATGCTCAGTGGATAGAGCGTCAGCCTGTGGACTGAAAGGTCCCGGGTTCGATTCCAGCCAAGGGCACATGCCTGGGTTGTGGGTTCAATCTCCATTAGGAGATGTGCAGGAGGCAGCCGATCAATGATTCTCTGTCATCATTAATGTTTCTATCTCTCTCTCTCATCATTAATGTTTCTATCTCTCTCCTTCTCCCTTCTTCTCTGAAATCAGTAAAGAAATATATTTTTTTAAAAGAAAGAAAGAAAGGGAGTCTAGAGAAAATCTGAGGTGATCTCAGGTTGGTATTACCCTCCTACAAAAGTAAATGCTCTTCAATGCAAGAAAGAACACAGAGTTGGTACTGTGAGGAAACTATGACTTCAACAGTAGCTTCTCCTGCTTTAATAGGAGAAGCTGAATGATCACATGTGATAGCTGCATAGAGCTATCCAAGATTCTCACAAATGAGAATCAAACAAACACGAGCACTAATCAAAGATCCCCAAGCATGCAAGAAAATAAGTCATCATGTGTGAATCAGTAGAAATAATAAACAACAGATTTATTCCCAAGGATTTCAGATATTGACATTCTAAAGATAAAAATATAAAATTTCCACAAATGAAATGTTTAAGAAAATAGAAGATACAATCACAATGTTATCAACTGCTTTTTCATTTAACATTTTTTGTCATCATTTTCCTATGTCATTAGCATTCTTTTAAAATATTGCTTTTAATGGCTTTATATGTCCACTAGAGGCCTGGTGCATGAATTCGTGCATGGGTGGGGTCCCTCGGCCTGGCTGGAGATTGGGGCCAATCAGGGCTGGCTGGCCAGGGGGGAGGAACCAGGGGAGGGACCATGGGAGGTTGGCCAGCTGTGAAAGCTTAGCTGTGGGAGCGTACTGACCACCAGGGGCAACTCCTGCATTGAGCATTGGTCCCCTGGTGGTCAGTGTGCATCATAGCGACCAGTCAACCAGTCATAGCTATCACTTAGACTTTTATATAGATAGATATCAAAAATTATATAACCACTAGGGGCCTGGTGCACGAAATTCGTGCACAGGGGAAGGTGGGGGTCGCTCAGCCCAGGCTTCCCCCTCTCACAGTATGGGACCCCTCAGTGGATGTCCTACTGATGGCCCCAGTCTGGCAGGCATCATGTGTGTGTGTGTGCATCTGTGTGTGTGTGTCCTCTGGGGGTCTGCCCTCAGCTGCACTGTGGAGGCTCAGAGAAGGCATCCTGTGTGTGTGTGAGGGAGAGAGAGAGTGTGTGCGTGTGTGTGTCCCCGCTGGGGACCTGTCGCCAGCCACATCTGAGGCTCAGAGCAGTTGCCCTGTATGTGTGTGTGTGTGTGTCTGTCTGTCTGCTGGGGGCCTGCCCCCAGACACACCATGGAGGCTTGGAGCAGGCACCCCTCTGTGTTGATTTTTCAGGCTTCTGGCCTCACCTGCATGCTGGTCTCTCCCTTGAGTTGTGGCCAGGGCTGGGTGCTGCCTGCCGGCCATGCTTACCTGCGCCCCAATCTCCGCCTTACCTGCTTCCCCAATCTCACCCAGGCAACTCGGCTGATCTTGTCCCAGTGTTGTGGCCTGGCCAGCAGCGCTTGCTTCTCTGATCTCCCCCAGAGACACAGTGTGGCTGCCCTCACCTGCTTCTTGGATCTTGCCCTAGAGATGCAGAGTGGCTGGCCTTGTTTGCTTCCCAGGATCTCACCCCAGTGAGCAGCATGGCCAACCACACCTGTTTCTGGGACCTCGCCCCAGAGACACAGCCTGTCCAGCCACACTTGCTTCTCTGATCTCCCCCAGAGACACAGCATGGCTGACATCACCTGCTTCTCCAATCTCCCCCAGAGATGCAGTGTGGCCGGCTGCCTGCTTCTGAGATCTCCCCCAGAGACACAACCTGGCCAGCCGTGCCTTCTTGTCGGATCTCTCCCCAGTGATGCGGCATGGCCAGCCATGCCTGCTTCTCCGATCTCTTCCTGGGGACCACGAAGTAGCCAAGCTCCGCCTGCATGCTGTCCCACGGCTAGCTTGCCTCCATCTTGGCTGGGTTAATTTGCATACAGCTGCTCTGATTGGCTGGTGGGCGTGGCTTAGGCGTCCCAGAGAGATGGTTAATTTCCATATTACTCTTTTATTAGAGTAGATTCTTCTATTGTTGAATACATGGGTTAATTTTATTTTTCTGTTTTCTATGTAGGAATATATCAAGTTTTGTTTCTGCACATGAATTTCTGTCTGAGTTTCTATTTATTTAGAAAACTTAGAATTGGGGTAGCTATAGTATTTTGTTAGTTTGCTTGGAGTGACATAAAATATCACAGTAGATGGCTTACCAACAGAAATATTGTCTTAGAGTTGAGGAGGCTGAAAGTCAGAGATCAAAGTGTTGGCATAGTTCTTTCCTTCTGAGGGCTGAGAGGGAAAGATCTGTCCTAGAATTCTCTCCTTGGCTTGTGGATAGGAGACTGTCTTCTCCCTGGGTCTTCACATCATCTTCTCTCTGTATATGTCTGCTCAAAATTCCTTTGCATCCAAGGTCATCAGTTACATTGAATTAGACCCACCCTAATGTCCTCATTATCATATACTGTCACATTCTGAGATACTGGAGGTTAGGACTTCAGCATGTGAATTTTTATGGGTGTATAATTCAGCTCATAACAAATTGCTGTAGGCATTTTTAAAGGTGTGAAGATGTTTAATAAAATAGCCCTCCATAAATTGTATTCCTACCCAGACTCAGAACAGACATTTCCAAAAGTGTGGGGAAGGCTCTGGTAAAGCAAAGTGGCTTCTGTAGTATTTCCTTTTAAGTGAATACATGCACAGCAATTCCACAAAATTTTACTGCTTCAAAAATGGAGAAGAGGTCTGTGTCAGACAACAGCTCACTGTTTAAAGCATATCTGAGGATAGAATTAATTTATCACATGTGTAATTTCACAGAACTCTTGCAGACATATAAAATATTGCATATCATTCTCAAACACTTGCTACAGTATAAATTTTTTAGAGAAATTCTGCTATTTTTAACAAGAATAATCTTACTTCAATGCAACAGTGGGTTCCACTGGATATAGTAAATACATGTGTACAAATATATATGTTTAAGGATGTTAGTAGCAGCATTGTTTAATTTTAATGAACAACATTAGTGTTTTGAATGTTAGGAATCTTTGTTTCTGGGAGGTGCGGTACCTGAAATTTCCCTTTTTCAAAGAGATTTGAGCATCTATTATTCTTAGTGCATGAGTTACTTCTCTCTGCTGAGGGATAAAGATTATAATCTCACTAAAGCCCCAGTGCACTAATTTCATGCACTGGGGAGGGGAGGGTGTCCCTCAGCCCAGCCTGTGCCCTCTCACAGTCTGGGAGCTCTTGGGGGATGTCCTACTAAGCCGTCAGTCGGGCATCCTTAGCGCTGCCACAGTGGCAGGAGAGGTTCCCACCATCACCGCTGTGCTCGCCAGTCATGAGCCAGACTTCTGGCTGAGTGGCAGTCCCCCTGTGAGAACACATAGACCACCAGGGGGCAGCTCCTGCATTGAACATCTGTCCCTGGTGCTCAGTGCATGTCATAGTGACCGTTCGTTCTGCTGTTTAGTCTACTTGCATATTAGCCTTTTATTATATAGGATTATAAAAATGTTTTAATATTAATTAGTCTTAAAATAAAATATATATACAATATACCAGTGTGTTATGGCTTTTTACAGATGAGACATTTTAGACCAACTTCTTTAACGTTCCTACTGCCATATTTTGAAATGCTACTTGCAATCAGGCAATAAACTGAAGGCAACTAAAGAAGTCCAACACAGCTGCTAGAATAATCTCCATGAATGTTGTTTGGATAACATCATTCCCTCTCTTAGAAAGCGACAGTGGCTTTCAACTTCTTTTTGTTCCAAATATGAACTATCAAATATTTGCTATGAGGTTTGGAAAAACTGAAGCCCACCTAACAAGGCTATTGTTTTCTTTGGCTTGTGACTTACAGTCAAATTTTCCATCTATCAAGTAAGTAACTTCCAGGGCATGTGTGTCTCACTCTCTTGATTGACTTTTGGCTCAGCTACTACTATCAACCAAAACCTCTTCTCCATACGCTCAAATCCCTTCTTTCCACTAAAATTCTTTTATAAAATTTGCCTATACAATTTCTTTTTTTAAAATTTTTTTTAAATTTTGCTTCATAAAAACACTAACAAATCCCAACATTGGGTACATTTTAACAAAAAAAAAAAAAAAACACAAAAAAATTTGTTTAATCAAAACACTCCAACAAATTTCAGCATTGGATGCAAGTAGAAACATTTGCCCAGGTCTCATCTGTCTTTCTAAAAATGTAATCATTATTAAAGTCAAGTTGCTAGCTAGCTTGCTTTTGTAAATGTTAGAAACATTTACCAGTGTTCAAAATATTTTATATTAACTGAAATTATTATGTGTACCCACCATATGCAGCTCAATATTTTTAATTTTTAATGATAAAATATTGCATATTATCCTCAAACACTTGCTACAGTACAAATTTGTGCAATATTTTTTAGAGAAATTCTGCTGTGTTTAACAAGAATGATCTTACTTCAATGCAACAGTGGGTTCCGCTGGATATAGTAAATACATGTATATAAATATGTATGTTTAAGGATGTTAGTAGCAGCATTGTTTAATTTTAAAAGTTATAGAACTGAACATTGGTAGAACTTATGTAGCTATTTTTAAAAATTAGCTATTTGGGATTAGGTAACTCTGTGCATAGTGAGAAGTGTAGGAGATAAAATGAAGCAAGTGAAGTTCATTGCAGAACTGTATACAGAGAATGATGCCACTTGTTCAAAACGATGTTAGGAATCTTTGTTTCTGGGAAGTGTGGTACCTGAAATCTCCCTTTTTCAAAGAGATGTGAGCATCTATTGTTCTTATAGTATAAAATACCGGAAAAGGTGTATCCATCTGCTCTGGGAAGAGTGAGGCTGAATGTGGGTAGATGGGGAGTGGACAGCAGAAGTGAGGGTGAGAAGTGAGCAGAGCATATGGAGGAGGAAAAATTTCAGGATGAGGCAGAATAGGAAGAGAAAGTGGAAGAGATGGGGAGAAGGAAAACAACAACAAAAAAGAGCAAGAACAATAAGACTTACACAAAAGAAGAAAGGACGGAAGCTGAGGGGTTCAAGACATAGCAGAGGAAAGTGCGTTGGAAGAACGCGCCCTGCTCACATCTAGCAGCCTCCATGAGAATCGTGCCATTTGTTCTATTAAGACCCTCTTGAATAATATGGAATTGCACGGAAAATTATGAAACCATTTCTCAGTCCCAAAAAGGCTAAAAGGCAAGAAATTTTTGATTCAAAAATGGCACAAAACAAACCTTTGCAAGCAATAGATATGTTCCTTATTTTGATAGTGAAAGTTTCATAAGTGCATACCTTTGTTAAATCTTACTAATTCAGTTACATTAAATACGTTCAGTTTATTGTATATCAATTATAACTCGATAAAGCTGTTTTTAAAATTCTAAAAAAAAAAAGAAATAGAAAGAAAGAATTCTTACCACTTCCAACAACATGGGTGGACCTGTAGAGTATTATGCTAGGCGAAATAAGCCAGGCAGAGAAACATAAGTACCACATGATCTCACTCATATATGGAATCTAGTGAACAAAATAAACTGATGAGCAAAATAGAACCAGAGACATAGAAACATGGCACAGACTGAAGAATTTTAGAGGGAAAGAGAGGATGGGGATAGGTGGAGAGGATTAACTGGGAACTTATTTGCATAATAGAAGCCTAGTGCATGACAATTTGTGCACTCAGTTGAGGGGGGGGGTCTTGCACCCTCTTGCAGTCTGGGACCCCTAGGGGGATGTCCACCTGCTAGCTTAGGCCTGTTCCCTAGGAGATAGGGCCTAAGCTGGTAGTCAGACATCCCTCTGGCAGCCTAGGAGCCCTCAGGGCATGTCTGACTAATGGCATAAGCCCATGGGGATCAGGCCTAAGCCATTAGTCGGACATCCTTTATCACTGCCACAGAGGCAGGAGAGGCTCCCGCCACCACTGCTGTGCTGGCCAGCCATGAGCCAGTTTCTGGCTAAGCAGTACTCCCCCTGTGGAAGCACACTGACCTCCAGGGGGCAGTTTCCACATTGAGCATCTGTTCCCTGGTGGTCAGTGCATGTCAGAGTGAGTGGTCATTCCTGGGTAGTTCTACTGTTAGGGTCAATTTGCATATTACCTTTTTATTATACAAGATATGCATAACTCATGGACACAGACAATAGAGTGATGAAGGCCTGGAGGGGCGGGTACAGGATGGGGGGGGGGGGGGACACACAAACAAAGGAGACATTTGTAATACTTTCAACAATAAAGATAAATTAAAAAAGCATCAACACCCAAAAAACACACACAAATCTCCTTACCTGCACTGGAAGGTGTTGCATGGACTTTGGACACAGTATCCTCCTATATAATAAAGGGTTAATAAGCAAATCAACCGAATGGCAGAACAACGTGCACTGACCACTAGGAGGCAGATGCTAAATGCAGGAGTTGCCCCCTGGTGGTCAGTGCGCCCGCCCACAGGGAGAGTGTCACTCAGCCAGAAGCCCTGAGCCTGGCTCATAGCTGGTGAGTGCAGTGGCGGTTTGGGAGCTTCTCCTGCTTTCACAGCAGTGCTAAGGATGTCTGACTGACGGATTAGGTCCACTTCCCAAGAGGAGTGGGCCTAATCCACCAATCGGACATCCCCCAAGTGCTCTCAGACTGTGAGAGGGCACAGGGCTGGGCTGAGGGACCACCCACCTGAGTGCACTGGGCCTCTAGTCAAATAATAAACAATGTAGATCAAGTCTATACTTGATACAGTATGTAACACAGAAATTGCAGTTGTTATTATAACATATGCAACAGAAAAAAAGGCCATTTAGTAGGTAAGTATTTACCAGTTTGATACTTCCTACAACCTATATAAAATATCACGGTCTGTCTGTCCCATCAGTATATCTAGTGTAAAGACCACTTTTCAAGGGAATGAGAACTTACCACTGGAGGAGCTTATTCCAGATTGTTTTTTCTCTGAATATCCTGAAGCTCAATGAGTGGTTTTCCCAACCATTACAAAGCAGGACTTGTCAGGATAAGTAAATTCATACTATTCTAGTAAAAATAAAGCTAACATAAATAAATAAATACCTTCTTTTGTAGGGGCATCCATAGAAAAAACAATTCTAGGATTCAGGGAAGTCTGTCACTATCCATGGTTATGATGGAACACCTGGGACAGAACCTTTGAAGCATGCCTTAGAATTTTTGAAATCATGCAGGAAAAGGCTAATGAGGCCAAACTAGCTGAGGAAATTTCTCTACAACTATTAGCCTACAGGTTATTTGGCCAAAGACATCAAAAAGATAGTTAAAATATATTAAACATGTCTCAGGATTTGAATGGACATTTTAAACTCTAAGAAAGCCCTGGCCTGTGTGGCTCCGTCGGTTGGAGCATTGTCCTGTACTCCGAGGGTCTCAGGTTCAGTTCCCAGTCCGGCACATACCCAGGTTTCAGGTTCCAGCCCTGGTGGGGACACACACGGGAGACAACGATCGATCGACCTTTCTCTCTTTCTCTCCCACTCTCTCTAAAGTCAATAAAAAGCATATCCTCAGGTGAGGATTAAAAAATAAATAAATAAAACCCTGAAAAAATAGCATAATTGAGGCCTACAACAATGATAAGGCAGAGATTAAGAAGCTGTATAAAACCTTTGGAAATTATATGCTGGCTATTAATCAACTAGCCAATCTGATCTCAGGATGAAACCTCATGTACTCTTATCTTTTCAAGGGGATGTCCATGCTGCCTCCAAAGTCTGTGGCTGGTGGATCCTCACCCATACCCTACCTCTACTTTGCTGTCGGCTCCCAAAACTTCTCCATTCCATTCCCCTCATGATGTCAGCCCATTTTTTCATCATTGCTATTGTACAGAGCAGGATATCTTAATCTCTCCACATCACCTGGGCTGTGGGAGACATGATAGCGGAAATGGGTTAACACATAAAAATGTATGAGATGTGCTGGGGTTTGCATCAAGATTGCCCCAACAGAAAGTCCAAATGTCATGGAGAAGTTAGTCATCATCACCAATCTATTCAAGGGCCAAGTGCATATCTTTAATAAATTCAAAGGAAAAAAATTTAACCCAAGAAAAGATAAATCTCAAAGCCCATATCCCTGTGAGCCAGCAAAGGCAGCAAAACCATGATTAAACTGTAAAGTTTAAACAGTGAAGAAGTCATTATGCTTTGGGATCAATCCCAAATGAGGAGGAGGAAATGGTGGTCCTGATTATTGAGCATTTCTTTACCAGCCAAACTGCACAACACAAGATCAGAAAATCTGTTTCTGTGCTGAGGCAGAAGAAGCAGAAATGTTCTCATGAAGTCATCTCACATCGCAGCAATCAAGGCTTCCAGAAGCACCCAGAAACAACAGATGAATGCAGCCTTTCTGACACTGATAGGATAAGATCGAACAGCCAAGTGGAACAGAGAAAGGGAAAATCTTCCTGAGCGATAAAAAGTTGGCCAGGAGCATGTCAGTACTTTAAAATAGGCCTTTAGAATATTAGGCACCAGAAAGGGAGGAGAGGGAATCAGACCACTTTCAGACCAACAGACCAGGCAGAGACCTCCCCGCAGACATGCCTCCCACGGGAGATACCGCAGGCTTCCCGCCATGTGCACTGCCACCCCCATAGAACCCACATAACTCTCGTAATACCATCCTATTTAGCTGGGCTAATGTAGTTGGTTATGTTAAAAGCAAAGAAAAATTCATACCCTTTTCATTTCTGGAGGAAAGCTGTCTCTGCACGTGTGTGTGTTTTTGTGGGTTTTTTAAAATATATTTTATTGATTTTTTACGGAGAGGAAGGGAGAGGAATAGAGATTTAGAAACATGGATGAGAGAGAAACATCGATCAGCTGCCGCCTTCTGCACACCTCCTACTAAGGATGTGTCCGCAACCAAGGTACATGCCCTTGACTGGAATTGAACCTGGGACACTTCAGTCTGCAGGCCGACACTCTATCCACTGAGCCAAACCGATTAGGGCACATGTGTGTGTTTTAAAGGGAGAAATATGTTCAGATGTGCTGCCTGGAGAATTTTACTGAGTTTGTAAAATACCTCCTATAATTTGAGTCACTTCCACTTTCAATCCTTTTTTAATACTTTAAATGGTAAACATTTAAAAAATCAAGAGTTTTTGGAGTAGTCTAATGTTATACAAAGAAACTTCAAAGAATTTACATTTCACCCTGGCTGGTGTTGCTAAGTAGTTAGAGCACTGGCCCAATCACACAGAAGGATCAAGGGTTTGGCTCCCATTCAAGGGCACCTACCTGAATTGCAGGTTCGATGATCCCTGGCCCTGGTCTGGGTACCTGGGAGAGACAACCAATCAATGTGTATCTCTTTCTCCCTCTCTCTCTCCCCAGAGCCTCCAGATAAAAGCCCAGGCCTGCTGACACCTTGATTTTGATCTTGTTGGATCTGAAGCAAAGCAAATGGTTGAGCCAAACCAGGCCTCTGGCATATGGACTATCCTATATAATAAAAACCTAATATGCTGCCCTGATCAGTTTGGCTCAGTGGATAAAGCGTTGGCCTGCGGACTCAAGGATCCCAGGTTCAATTCTGGTCAAGGGCATTGTACCTTGGTTGCAGGCACATCTCCAGTGGGGAGTGTGCAAGAGGCAGCTAATCAATGCTTCTCTCTCATCGATGTTTCTAACTCTCTATCTCTCTCTCTCTTCCTCTCTGTGAAAAATCAATAAAATATATTTTTTTTAAAACCTAATATGCTAAGTGTCTGACCATTCATTCCACAGGTCAACCAGTCGCTATGACATGCACTAACCAGCAGGGGGGCAGACGCTCCAACCAATAGGTTAGCTGGCTGCTGGGGTCCAGCAGATAGAGACGGGGTGAGTCAGGCTGGACATGCCCTGGAGTCCTCTCATGGCCCCTCCCCAGCCTTGATCATGCATCGGTGGGGTCCCTTGGCCTGGCCTGTGCTCTCTTACAATCTGGGATGGGGGGGGAGGAGAGGGGCGGTATCGGAGAGCTTGTTTTGGCCTGATTCCCACAGGCCAGGACCACCGGTGCATAGCCTCTAGTGATATAATAAATGTGTATTGTTTTAACTACTATGCATGTGGTAATTTGTTATGGCAACAGTCTAAAACTAATACACCAAGCCTTCATCAGAAGATTTTCTGGAAACTTCAAGAATCCAGAGCAGCAGCAAATAATTTACAACAGCGAAAAAAGAAGATTCAACATCCAGGAAAATGAAATGCAGTTCACAGGAATATATGCTAACTCTGCAATTAGCACTTCTATCTCTAATGGCTTATCACTAGTTTTTGAGTGCTCAGAAAGTTTATCAAGAGGCTCTTACTGGATCTGCACTGCAGAAGGGAAGAGAAGGAAGAAGGGTTGGGCAGTGAAAGAAACTGAGCTCTAATGTGGACTAATTGAAGACCTTGGCCAATCCTTTAGAGTGTTCTGAAGGTGGATGGCCCTTGATCACATCAAAATTACAACTAACATACAGAACAACCATCATTCAGAACAGCCTGAAGTTTGGCTGAATGGAAGTCCTGCAATTACAGAATTAAAGAAGAAAGCACATTGAGACTGGTAGGAGGAGTGGAAGTGCAAAACGGGCTGGTCTGACACCCAGTGTGGCATTTTTTTTAATCGGGAAGGAGATCCTGGCTGCCTCAGCCTCCCATGAGGAGCAAAGTGTCCAAGCTCCACACCAGACTCCCAACCCAGGGTTCCAAATATTCTAGCTCTTTTTACTGTTGTTTTCTAATTGCTCTATCAATTTGCTGGGAGAGCATTGTTAAAATCTCTATGATTATGGAATTGTCTTTTTCTCCTTTTGGTACTATCAGTTTTGGCTGGAGTCTATCTTGTGTATGGATCAGTCAAAATTTTAGGTAAATTTTACACACAAAATTTGGAGATATCCTGTCTGCATGTCTTTTTCCCAGAATATTCTTTCCTTATTTTGCAGTATTTGAGTAGTTGGTTGTCCTGACCTCTGTCCTCCAGTTATTTAAACACTAGGGGCCTGGTGTACATAATTTGTGCACTTGGGGGCGTCCCTCAGCCCGGCCTGTGCCCTCTCACAGTCTGGGACCCCTCGGGGTATGTCGGCCTGCTGGTGTGCCTGGCCAGCCTGGGTGAGGGGCTGATGGCTGTTTGCAAGCTGGCCAAGCCCCCAGTGGGAATCCTCACCCCATGGGGGTGTGGCCAGCCTGGGTGAGGGGCTAAGGGCAGTTTTCAGGCTGTCCACAGCTTCCATTGACCCAACGTCTCAGCGAGGCTGGCTGGAATCAGGTTTCTGGGGTTTATTTATCTTCTATAATTGAAACTTTGTTGCCTTGAGCAGAGGGAGGCCCAGCTGGCCTAGGCAGGCAGTTTCAACTTCATCGCTGGTGCAACAGAAGCCTTCTGTTTGCTCTAGCTCCGTGGCTGCCAGCTGCCATCTTGGCTGGGTTCATTTGAATACAGCTGCTCTGATTGGCTGCTGGGTGTGGCTTGTATGATGGGCGTGGCTTGGGGTGTCTTGGAGTGATGTTAATTTGCATATTACTCTTTTATTAGATTAGATGTAGGCTTGTAAGTTCCTAAAGGAATGTTTGGCTGTTGTTACTATTGGAAGATGCTTAAAGGAAGATTTACAGGGTACACTTACAGCAATGGTGCAAAGTCCTTCCTCAAGGGCACCTAGCTTTCCTGTCAATCAAGGGCTTTGTGTCTGTGAACTATCCTATTTCTTAAAATCAGGTGAGAGACTGTGGGGACTCATGTCAGGTTTTTGGATATCAGAATTAGAATTTTCCCATTGTATAGATCAAGAGGTAATTTATTAGACTGCCTATCTATTTCATTCCTAGAGACTCTGTGATCAATTAGCCACACCCAGAGGTATCTATGAGAAAATGCATTCCCATATCTGGTAAGTCTCCACTAGCTGATATGACCACCTTATGTTGGACAGTTAAGTATGGCCACTTAAACTCTGCTATTCTGGGGTCACATCATTCCCGCTAAAATTAGGGAACCCATCTCAATCTTGGCATACCCTATAGTGATATCTGGACTACAAAGAACATCAAATAGAGTTTTTCAAGGATGCAGGTGTTCTTCTCACTAACATTAATGTCCTAGTGAGGTAAGCATCTTCTGAGATTTCTCATGAAATATATTAAGAGAATGGTAGATAGATTGCACATGATACAGTCCAACTTTCCTGTCTCTATAAATCTTAGGGCTCCCTCCTATTCATCATGCCAGAGAGGCCCTGGAATCTTAATCTCATTAAATATAGGCTGTGGAAGCCCCTTTGACATTCCACATGATTCAGGGTTCCAGTTCAGGGTTCAGGTTCTGGAGAAGACTGCACACAAATGAAGAGACTTAGAAAACATTTAATTTGAGAAATGGGGCCAGGCAGTAGTTCCAACTCTAGTGGGAGGACTATTCCTCTCTCTGGCTTTTCCATCCCCTTTTATTAGGATTAAAATTATAGAATACACCCATATCTCCTAGGCAAGAAACTCTAATAAAAGCCAATCAGTGAATTTAGGACTAACAGGTGGGGGCTTCTTCAACTACCAATCCTATATAATAAAGAGGGAATATGCAAATTGACTGTCACTCTGGTCAATTTGCACCCACAGCTGAGGCTAAGTTCCCATAATGAGCCTTAAGGAGCAATTAGCAGGAACCTGAGGCTGCACACCCACCCACCTCCTGCATGGGGCTTGACAGGGGACCTCAGGCTGTGCCTTCCATCCACAGGGCTTGACGGGGACCTTAGGCCATGCCCTTTGCCCTGGTGCCAGGCTGGAGACCTCAGGCCACATCCCAACCTTGGCACCGGGCCAGGGGACCTGAGGCCATGCCCCCACTCTGGTGCCAGGCCGGGGGACCTGAGGCTGCACCCCCTGCCCAGTGGGGCTTGACAGGGGACATCAAGTTGCACCCCCCGCCCCAGTGCTGGACTGGGGGACCTCAGGCTGCTCCCCTCACCTTGGCACCAGGCTAGAGGAACTCAGGCTGCACCCTCTTCCCTGGTGCCAGGCTGGGGACTTCAGGCCATGCCCCAGCCCTGGCTCCAGGCCAGGGGACCTGAGGCTGTGCCCCCCACCCAGAGTGACTTGACAGGGGCCCTCAAGGTGTGCCCCCCACCCTGGTGCTGGGCCAGGGGACCTCAGGCCATGCCCCCTACCCCAGCACCAGGCCAGGGGACCTCAGGCTGTGCCCCCTGACCCAGAGCCAGGCTGGGGGATCACAGGCTGCTCCCTCTGCCCAGTGGGGCTTCATGGGGGACCTCAGGCCATGTCCCCCCACCCTGGCACCCAGAGGACCTGAGGCTGCACCCCCACCTAGCAGGGCTTGACAGGGTGGTACTGGCTGGGTCTGGATCTAGCCCAATGAAGGGGGGCCAGCCAGGAGGTTTGGGTCTCAAGCGATTTTGAGGTGCACGTGGGTGGTTGAAGACTTGACTCTGGGTTCCATGGTGCACCCCAGACTCTGACAGGAGGAAGATTTTCATATACGTTTTACTAATTTTATTTAATCTCTGACACTTATAGAGAAAGGGCAAATAGCAATATTAAAATATTTCCTCTAATTAATCCCCTTTTAATGTGCACGAATTTCATGCACTGGGCCACTAGTATCTAATAATTAGTTCTGACCCCTTAGAGCAATTAAGGTTGACCAGCCCTTCGAATTCCCTGTCCACAGCTCTCTATTATTAAACCAATGATTGGCTTCCAGCAATAGGCCACTACTGAGTCCAAGTTTCAGTCAACCCAAATAAGCTGTTAGAGCCACCTCCACCTTCATGAGCCAACACATTAAAATATAAATCTATCCTATATAATAAAATCATAATATGCAAATTGACCATCCCTTTGGGATCTCTAAGCCACACCCACCAGCCAATCAGAGCAACTGTATGCAAATTAACCCAGCCAACATGGAGGCCAGCATTCAGGGAGCTGAGTAAACAGGCAGTTTCCGTTGCAGCAGGAGTGAAACTGTTTGTGGGCTGCCTGGGCTTCTCTCTGCTCCAGGGAACAACACATTTGCAACATTGTTTCAATCCTAGAAGTCTCAGGAGCTGAAACAAACAGCAGGCCGGGCCTGACTTCTAAGGGAAACATTGTTTCATTATAGAAGACAGAGCTGAAGCAGAGAGGAGGTTTCGTTAACTGCCTAGGCCCTGGCTTAAAGGAACAGTGTATCAATTATAGAAGATAAACAAACTCCAGAAACCTGCTTCCAGCCAGCCTTGCTGGAACATTGGGTCAATGAGAGCTGTGGGCAGCCTGAAAGTCTGAAAACAGCCATCAGCCCCTCACCCAGGCTGGCCAGGTACCCCAGTAGGGACCTAAAACCTGAAGGGACTGTGGGCAGCCTGAAAGCCTGAAAGTGCCCCTCAGACCCGCACTCAGGCTGGCAATACCTCAATGGAGTGAGGATCCACCCTGGGGGGCTTGACAAGCCTGCAAACAGCCATCAGCCCCTCACCCAAGCTAACCAGGCACACCAGCAGGTGGACATCCCCAGAGGGGTCCCAGACTGTGAGAGGGCACAGGTCAGGCTGATGGACCTCCTGAAAGCACAAATTTTTGTGCACCGGGCCCCTAGTTGTAAATAATATCAATAAACTTGGTGTTAAATTCTGTCTTCCTTGGTCTAACAACTTAAATCCCTTCTCATGCATGTTACCCATATTAGCTTTCACAGATATATATTAACAAAACCTTGAAATTCTCTAATATGTAAGCTACTTCCCCCTAGCTCATACTGTGTTACTCTTTGCCCTGGAGTGGTGATTCTCTACTGGAGATGATTTCCTTCCAGAGACATTTGGTAACTGCTGGAGACATTTGTAATTATTCAAGTGGGGGAGGAGAGGTCTCCTGGTATATAGTGAGTATAGAGCAGGAATGCTGCTAAATAATCTACAATGCACAAGACAGCTCCCACAAAATATCAGCAGTGCTGAGGATGAGGAAACCCACCTTGGAGAATGCTGGATTTGACAAATTAGGGGGTTTATTGGCAACAATGGGTAGTGGAGGTAAATTTGGGGGAGAACAAACACCCCCTTCCAAGGCATCTGTCCAAGAATGATTATAATAAGATTTTTTTAAGCAAAAAAAAAGAGAAAAGGCTAGCCTCTTTGGACACTGGAGAGAAAGCTACTTTCACTGCTAAGGAAGGTCCGTTTAGATCCAACCAGATCTCCCCATTGCAGGGTACAGAATTCCATTATTTTCACTTTCACATGAGAAACTTAGCAAGAGTTGGATTGACCTGTCGTTGTAGTTCAACAACTCACACAATTCCATTTTGCATTTGGTTTATACCAGTATCAGTTCTGTGGCTACAAGAAATAAAATACTTTTAGGAATGTTGTAGAAACTCGTTGGTTATGAAAGTTCAATTAAGTTTAGAAATAATAAAGTTAAGATTGTTATTTTCTCTCTATAAGTGCTCGAATGCACACAAAAATATTTCTTCTCACATTGCAGTCGTTATAGAATTCACTACTTCCATCTGGTTAAGTGTAACAGTCATTTGAGTTCCGAGGAAACATGCTTCAGTTGGCACTGTATCACAATCAGCTACAGTTGGAAGCTTAGTTAATTCTGATACCACTACAAGCCATGGGTTACTAGCATCCATTTCCCATTAAGGAGGAGCTCAGCACTTTGCTAAGGCTCAAGAGCATGGCCAGTCTCAAAATCCCTTCTTTAAATGGCTACTGCCTGAGACCCATCCCACTTCTGGTACCAATTCTGAGTCAGTCTGGGTCCAATCAGGAACTAGAAACAACATAGTGACCTAAATAGTAGAAGATTAATGTAAAGCACTAGAGGCCCAATGCACAAAATTATTGCAAGAGTAGGCTTTCCTTCCCCCAGCTTCTGGCACCAGCTTCTCTCTGGCACCTGAGACTCCAGCTTCCTTCCAGCACTCAGGACTGGGCTTCCCTCACAGCCCTGGCTTTGTCCAGAAGGTTGTCTGGAAGGATGTCTGGAAGGACATCCGATCTAATTAGCATATTATGCTTGTATTATTATAGATTACTATGTTATAATGAAAGCATAACTATAAGATGTAACAGGATCCTCTAAGTCTCTAGGTTATGGGGAAATATGTAAAGAGGAAGGACTTGAACTGGGGACTTCTTCCATAAGAATGATTCAGATTTCCTTGCAAGAGACACAGCTGCAGGGCTGATATTGAAGGCTGAACTTGGAGTTGGAAGGCAATAAATTTCTATCAGGTACATCTCCTATGTAGCCATTTTCCAATCCATTTATTCATTCTTTTATTGGGCCAATTTTATTGTGCACTTATCATGTCTCAGGTACTCTTTTCAGTCCAGAGATAACACATTGGGCAAGACAAAGCTTCTGCCTTCATGTCATTCTATTAGAGGAGATAATAAACAAACAAATCAAACAATATTCCTCAGATTATAATATAAATATCCCTTTAGACTTATAAATCTGAGTACATGATTAAATTAAGTGTTCCCTGATGAGGAAGGCAAAGAGATAACAAATATATAATGTATTCTATTTGTAGATCCTACAATTCTATTTTTTGTAAGTTCCATGAAACCTGAACTTTTCATTTGATTGGAAGACTTAGATTCACACCACTCTGTGGAAACATCTGGCAGCTAATCAGAAATAACATCTACTCAGTAATAAAAGTCCAGTTCTCCCATCAACAATAAGCATAAGTACATGTACAAAGTTGTAAGGGGAAGCTGAGCAATAGCTAAGATTCTAATTCCCAGTATATTCTCTTCATAGCCTTTAGAATTTAGGTATATAGCATATGAGTAGCACCTTAACAGCCAAGTTTCAATAGGAAAAAATATGAGTGAAAAGGAAAGTATTTTTCCCAAATTCCCATGTTCAAGTGAATTTCAGATGAACAACATAATTTGTCTTATGCTGAACGTATTGCTTTGGAAATATCCTAAATGGAAAGCCTTGTGTTAACGAGAAATGTTATTTTAATGCCATTTAATAGAAATGGCCCGGAGCTGTACAGCAGCAATTCCACTGGCCTTTCTTTTTCAAGAAATCTACATTCTACTCAAAGCATCTGTAGGCTACAGAATATTATCAGACAACTAATACATTCCAATCAGACGAAACTTATTTATAGACAACGGTCTTTTTGCAATGTTAGATGCCTCATTAACTTGATTCAGCTTGTGCATAGCAAAAATATTCCCTCCCTCTTCAGATTTTTGATAGAGTGAATTATAATTTCTTTTCTCACTCATTATAAACCTTTAGTTTGGAGGAGATTTCAGAAATGTGTAGTGCCACTTGTGTAAATCCTGGATTACTTGTCCTGGATTAATTATGTGCTTTATTTATTTTTCTTTGGGAGGAATATCAAGATGTATAGTGACAATGCTTACTTTATAAGGAAAATAAGTTAAATTTTAGTTTTGCCATAAACCTCCTCCTAAGAAAAATTAAATGTGAATTTTTGTTTGAGTAGATTTTACTATGCCTATTCTTGTCAAGTTAGTGGGGTGTGGGTGGGATAGTTGGGTTTTAAAACTCCCAAAGCCATAA